>UYYF01004810.1:0-20264 GCA_900618365.1 Thelazia callipaeda
GCAGTATTTTGCATATCTTAATAATATTACTCAACGTTTTGTCCAACATAAGTAATTAAAAAGCTTGGTATCAAGGCTACTCATTATCAGCCAAATTTCAGAACTAATAACATTCTGACAAATTCAGTGCAGTTGGAGGTGATAATTAATGTTGATTTTTTAACTCGTAAATAATTTACTGCAATTTAAATAAATGAAATAAATGCTCAAGGAATCGTCTACAAACTGAAAATGCATACAAAAGTTGAGCACTCTATCAATCCAAACATTACTAAAATTATCGAAAATCAAACTTTTTCATCTCATTTTATGGTGATTCTTTGAAAACAATATGAATAATGAATGAAATTCACAAGATCCAACTAGCACGACTAGTTTTATGTGGAACAAACGTGATTTTGATCAAATCTGTGCGATAACATTTCAGAAATTTAGGATTATAGCAAGCAAAAAGTTTATTAGAAGCAAAGTAAGAATTATCTGATTGCCTGCTTGCTTGAAGGAACAATATGTGCTGAGGTCAGTGCAGTTTCTGTTTTCTTTAATACAAATTAGAACTGAAACAAACTCTAAAAAAATAGCAATATGGAACATCTGCAAGAAGTAAATCTGTTAAAAACACACATATAACTGCATATTTTTTGCTAGCATTTTTATCATATAATACAAAAATTCAAATCCGTCATTTATTAAATGCATTTCAAGAAAAAAAAATAGCTAAAGAAAGATTGGATTAAATTAAATTCAAAAGAGTATATTTAAATTATTATCACTGAGAAGTAATAAATTTTATGGTCACTTAGCACTTTTATCAGTACTTTTACATTAATAAGAGAGGAATGACTGCAAGAATAGAATAAATTTTGAGACTGATTGAAGCAGTGATGATATGGATGTTATCACTGTTTATAAACTTGTTGCTATCAGCTTTAACAATAAAAAATATGCAGTGGTGAAATGATGATATAATGAGCATAATAAATAATAATGTATAATTTTCTTTCAATTCCATAATTTATACAAATAACATAGCATGTACTCATATTCAGATGACTAAATGTTTTGTTATTTGTATAAATTATCTATTCAAATGCGCAACTGCCATTCCTCAACATGCGAGAGAAGTATTAATTAATCTGAGCTACAAATTGTTAACACTACCAATATTAATAACAAATATTAAGGAAATTATGCAGTAGTATTGATTAAAATTATCAAGTTATCGTTTTCATTAATATTCCTTATTTCCCTCTTAAATACTCGTGTTTACTTCTAATACTATAAATTATGAATTCGTAATATTAGAGACACAAATACAGTGAATGGATATGATTACATGTTGTATGCATAAATTATAAAAGTAAAAAAAATTTAGACGTGCAGTGATTCTTTCTTATTTTATTTTCGATTGACTTAAACATTTTAATTAGATTACAATCAATAATTTGCATTATAGAGCACTTTCATTAATTCTATTTAATTAAATCTTAATTACAAGTAGCAGCTTACGCTTAACGCTTTACTTATATTGATTGAAATCGATAACTCAAAGTAAGTGATAATAAATAAATGCAAAGTAATCAATTATTAATTTGTGGACAAAATAAACGCACGCAAAATTAGCTACGCTCACAATTTGACAACGCAAACGTTGAGAATGTACAGAGTGAAAGGTCGACAGACGAGTCAGTGTTGGAGACAACGAATAAAAAAACTTGAAGCTTTCTAAAAATCAATAACATTCAGTCTTAATTTTATAACAAACAACCAATAGTCGGCGAGTATTTCAAGTGTTAGCAATGCACAAATGCGCATATGTCTGTGCTTTCTTAAACTGCACACGTGTCTTCTGTCTACTGCGTCTCTGAGCACTTGTCTGTCTTCGTGTGCATGTGTGTGTGCGTGTTTGTATACGTGGAATGAACAGAATGCGGCAAAAAATTAGAAACTTTGTAACTATTCACATATAAACTTGTTTTTTTCTTCAAAATGTTTTTCAAAACAGCAAGCAATTATAACATCATCTTATAAATAAAGAGTGAACGTTTAATACACAACAAATATACGTCATGAGAAACGTCAGGTGAGCAAAGCACTAACAACCATGTGAGTAACTCAAAGCAAGCATAGTTGTAAGCTAAATTCCATTTGAGTTGTTAAAACAAGCATAACAATCACAATCACTTTATCAGTACTTGACATTTAGTCATTATTTTATTATCAGTACTTAATATCTAAAAGAGATCATATTTATCCTGTAAATGAATGGCTGATGAAGAAGAAAGTATATCAGTAGTCATAAATGGATGAATAAGTTCTAATCAGTCAGCTATCTACAATTAATAACAATTGTCAGTAAGGATAAATATTAAAATTTAAAGAAAATAATCCTAAATCTCAACCGCTCACTGCTTAAAATTATAAAATTTCCTACTTTACATTGTTAGCGCTAATTGGTTTTTACTTCCATTTAATTTTTCAACCTTTGACTTTTGTCCTTAACTTTCAATCACTATATTTTACTGAATTCCTTCTCACATCTTAAAATCCTTCGAAGCACTGATCTGACTGATACCAATTAATTCCCTTCTATGCACCAATCATTAACTGCATGATATGTACTGATTTCTTTGCAATCACATCACAATTTCGCTTGTTTTTTCTCTCTTTTTTTCCAATAAAAGTAATAAATTTACAAGCTATAATAATTTTACTCGGCCACACATTCTTAGTAAATAAATGTAAAAATATATCACAAAAATTTTTTAAAGAAATTATAAGCGTGTAAATGACTATAAATACTGTACCACAATGTGGCAATCACAAAAGTTAGCTAAGAAATTAGTTTTGCTCAGTATAAAAGCATACGTTTGTTAATGCATTCCTAATTCCTCAATGCCTTGGGACTCTGATTTTCGTATCGTTTCTATGCTTTCATTCATGAAACTGAAAATTTGCATATTAAAGGAGAGTTATGCAGTAGGTTTTGTTACAGTTTTGACTTCCTTTCTCCTCCTTACAATTGAGGTGTTTTTTGCAAGTTTTCTACTCAGTTCATATTTGATTTTTTGTTGTTATTAAATAAATCTATAATTGGTAATATTTATGATATGGCAGCTGCAAAGTCAAAGAAGAAGCATGTGACAACAGTAAAACGTGGAAAGAAACGTTATGTCCCAAGAAGCAGAAGCAGGCTCTAGACTATACCATTGAATGCAAGAATCCTGTTGAAGATGGTGTCATGAATGCAAATGACTTCGTAGATCTTTTCTGTCATGTTAGATATTCAAGCATTGCAGTGTTAATAATTAACTCGTTGGTGTTTACATATTATTGCGCATTGATTCGTATATAATCATGCTTTTATCAGTTACAGAACAATTATATCACTTCAAATCGGTGCGGACTTAAGAAATGCATACCGCACTCATAAACTTATGTAAAACCTTCATACATATTTTCTAATTTTTATTTTATGCGAATTAGTATTTGTATTGTGTATGCTAGTTGTGACATATCATACGCTAATTCATTTCATTTACCTCTTTTGCACATTTTAGCCCCTTAATAAGGTCTCATTTCTTGATTACAGGCATCTTTCTTGAATGAATGGATCAAAGTAAACGGAAAAGTCGGCACTATGGCTGCATGTGGTGCAAAATTAGACAGACGTACGTAGCTAAAACAAAGCTTATTCTCAGAGGTTATTTTTTGTGTTGTGTTCTCATTTTCTGTGTTGTTTCTCTCTGATAATAAAGCATATGGAGTGCTATTGTTGGTTGATAATGGTACCAATCAGATTTAACTTGTAGGTGCCATTTTCGATAAGATATCAAAAATATCTGACTAAAAAGTATTTTAAACGTAATTCTCTTTTTGTCTGGCTGAGAGTGGTGGCTTCCTCGAAGAATGTGTACGAGCTCAGATATTTGTAGATTAATCAAGATGATGACGATGATAACGGCAGGGAGACGCAAATGTTTTCCAAATGTATTATAGTGTTAATAACTTGAAGTTATTGTTTTTTCTTTGAAAATTAGATACTTCTCTTTTCTTCAATGAACTGACGATCATTTGTTTCTGAATCATCCTAAATCAGATAATTTCATGCTTCAATGATTGGGTAAATGATTGCATTTTGACATGTCTTGAGTTTGTGATTGCGATACTTTCCATGCATTATGGTGCTATATTTCACGTTGAATTGCTCAAGAAATTAATAAATAACATTGATGTTTGAAGTAAATTGTAATTCGATCTCTATATACAGACCAACTAAGAGACAAGAAAGACTTTAACGAAGCTTACTTGGGTCTTAAAAATTTCATTGTTTGAACTGAGCAGAACAATTGCCACTGCTGCTGCTAGCTTCTTTGGCATTAAATTGTTGAGCTAAGATAGTAATCAGATTCTTGTATGTAGCTCTATCACGAAATGGTATTACTGTCATTTCCATCATATTACTGTCGTTTCGGTGTTTTCGAATGTATGCGAAAAATTGTATGATTTCTTCCGAAATTAGATAAAATAACAATGCGTAATTAACTAAATTAATGTTATAAATTAATGTCAAAATTAAAATACCTGTAGAGAAAGCTGACAAAGCATAACGTAGTCATAATCTTCATTCTTGTTGTTCTGGTACAATTTGCTGTTTTCTTGGGAAAAGATTTGATATTGTTGAAGAGAATGAAATGAGAAATTGAGTGGAATACAATATTTTTGACCTTTCACCAATTAGCACAGAATACTGAACAGTACATAAAATATTTATTTATATATGTCCAGTGAATTACAAATAATTATGTTATAAGCAAAGCATGACAAGCTGATGTCAAGAAGCTGGGATTGTAGCGTGGAATATTCTTCGAAGAACTGATTAGTCAACTTTATTCAGAAAAATCAATTTCCAAATGCACAGAAAGTCGGATAATTATCACAAACTTAGCATATATTCTTGAGAGCAAAGACAAATTTCACCGAGTGAAATCAAATGTTATCATAGTAATAGGTGAAAAAACATTATAACTGGTTGGAAATGGCAGAGAAACAATAGAACAGAATCTTGCAGTTGAAGGCATCATTTTGAATCAGCAAAATTCATTTCTTACAAATAAGTGAAGAACTGATCAAAGGAAAGAGCAAGACGATCTGCAGTGAGCAGTTGGGCAAAGAATTTGACCCAAGCGATAGGATAGCAAAGATGAATAAATTATGATATCCGTATAGTCTCAACAAAGAATGTTGGCAAATGCAGTGCATAAGTTATGAACTGCTGCTGACCTGTAGCTAATTTATTGTAGTTTCTGGCCTGAACTTAACTTTCTCATTCATAGCTACAAGTTATCATATAAATTCAGAACATGACAAGTGGTTTGCAAAATTATGCTCTAGTATACATGATGAGCAATTTTTGACAGCAAATGAGAGACAAGAATTACAAGCAATGATGAATCATTTACAAAATGAAATCTGAAAAGTTTGTCCATATTTACACGTTGTTTGAAGTGATAGGAGGACAAATTTTTATTATTTTCTGTAGATAAATGATAAATGCAAATATGCTAGCAGAAATATTCTGCGTACATATTGTTAACTATATATATGTACCAGGTAATTTGGCATAATTTTTGGAAAAATATTTTTGCCGAATCACACTGAACAATAGGTTATTATTTACTGTTACAGCTTATTTTGTAAGGAAGAAAGAAATTTTTTGTACAATTGTCGAAAGTTCTATTGTACTAAATAAAATGAGAATAACAACAAAGTTAGCAGTTCTAGGCCCTATAAATAGTTATCATCCAAACGAGAAATCAGTACCATTTTTGACATGACCGCTAGACTTACAACTAGTACAGACCTACAAGGAATATTTTCTGCTATCAGTTGCATTTTGGCTAGAATTAACATGATTTTTAAATAACATTTTGTGCAGTAACTGTACTCAGGCCATGAAACTTGATTCTTAACACCGCTAGAATATCAGCATGGTTTTGATTTTTAGATTCCTCGAACTAAAATTGATGTGTTTCTTATGTAGAAATAATTTCTAGAAGAAAGTTAGCTAAATTGTGTAATTTTAAGTTTTAATTTCATTATTATTAGCACTTTTGCTATCGGAATTATTAATAAAATTTATCAATTCAATCTCTGGACGAAATTCAAAAATATCTTATCGTTTTAAATAGTTCTTCTAGCTACAAACCATTGCAAACAGATTTACAGACTTCTCTCGTAGTTTTCTGTATACTTACATACTTTTTTTTGCAGAGATTTTTTGGACAAAACGTAGTAAAGTCTTGTAATTAAAAATTTGAAATCACTACTGATATGTTAACAAATTCAAAAGTCTTAGTCTTAATAGAGATATTGAAAAATAAATTGTTTTAATAATTTTTGATGAATAAAAAGTTTTGCAGAATAATGGTGTATGTGCTATGGCTTTTGCTTCCTACCATTGTGTTCGCTTTATCCAAATCAAAAACTAGCGTAAGCCTAATTTTATTTTTTATTTTACGATTATTACAAGATAATGCAGTAAACACTTTGTTGCAATAATTAATTATAGTCATTATGCTTGCAAGTATGGTAATTTCAGCATCCATGTTTGGACTCAATCCAGTCAGCTCGAAAAGTACTGAGAGAAGTAAAACATTTAGTTGATCCTGAAGGACCAAATGTGCGTGATAAGTATGTCAATGAAATGGCGAATTCATTTGATAAAGCAAAAGAAATACATGACGAGATTAACGCTTATTTCAATCGTAGATCTGTTGGTGGTAAAGCGGAATGTATCAGCGTTGCAGACCAATTAACTACAGAATTACCACAACTGATGGCATTGCTGAAAAAACTAATTCGTTTGCATGAAAACAATGATGGCACCGTGGCGGATGAGTTGTGGAATGCTTATTATAAACTTTCGAGGGCAAATTCACTACTTGGAGGTCAAGTACCAAGTCCAGGTGTGAAAGTTATCAAAAGCCAGCAATGTTTCAGTGCAGTAGAAAGTTTGAAAAAAGCGCTTGAACAGTTGAAAAATACAAGCGTACAAGAAGAGAAGAAACTGATAGCTGAGGGTTGCGATGATCCTTTGAAGTTGATAGATTCACGCCTTCTCCAGCTTTCAAAAATCACTGACCTAGTTCGTAGAATACAAACTCGATCAGGAGATGATGATTTAGCAAAATATGCCTGTAAGAAAAATTTAAGCAAAATTCTCCGCATTTTGCGAAAAATTGAAAATATTTTCAAGAAGTCCAATTATGACACGGATAGAGAAAATGAGGATAAATGTATTGGCGTGATCGAGCCGCTATTTACATCAGTTTCTAATGAATTGCAAGCTCCTTAATATGAATTTTTTGATCTAACAGACTTATTATGCACTTTAAAATTGCTCTTCATTTTAGATATGTCTTTTTCTATGTTATAGTGCATTAATTAATAAATTGCTTGATGATATTCAGTCCATGCATGCTACAAACAAATATTAGAATGTAGTCTTGAGCTGGCACAGAATTGAACTACAAGATTAAGCAGTACTGGTCTGCATGTGACACACAGTGCAGTGAACGAATTTCAAAAAGCAAACTGAAGCGCAAAAATCGGATCGAAAGTATTATTAAGTTATGAAGTCAATAAAAAAGAGTTGAAAACTTGTTCTAGAATACTGTTTTTCCTTTTAAATGCAAGTTGATCGTTCAATAAAGATTATTTAGATGTGAAATCTTAAATTTGTTGTTAAATCCAGGCTTTCCATTACAACCTTTGTTAACTTCAGCTTTACAATCGTTGTGAACTTCAAGTCGGTACCGTTGTATAGCTCTTTAATTATTTTGTATCAAGTATGAATTTTGCAGAAAGTAGCACGTGAATTTTTTAGTACAGCTAAACGCTATTCGAAATTATTTTTGCATGCAAAAATTAATACAACCAGCGAAATCTTAGTTGAAATTAATAATTCAATCTCCGAGTGATTCCTTTCAAATCTTCAAATTACCTTAAAAATTAAAATTGCAGCAAAACTGGATGTAAAGAAAATTGGTCTAATGCTCTGGACGAAGTAACTTTATCTGCAATGTCAAATTTTTTTTTTGCAAATTGGAAGCAAAAACTTTATATCTACGAAAGACAGAATACATGAATCTATTTCCGCTCATCCTTCTCATGAACTACGGTTTAACTCATGCAGGGAATATCACGTTCGCCGAGATTTTAAAATAAAGCTGCATAACAATGAGAAATAGGACAATTAAAAATAAGACATTTTCTATTAATATAAATTTATGCACTCTACAAACTGACTTCGAGCATAAAGTGAGATTTCATGCAATTATTGTGTACAATTGTAAAGAAAATTACACACCATCAGTTATCATGAATACGAATAACTGGAAACAGAGATATCTCATCGAAAAGTTAATAGTTCATTAATATCTATTTCAGTGTAATCACTACAAATATAATATGATGAAGTTATTGAACCGTTTTTCCGACAAAAATTGTGTTAAGAGACAAAATATTAGGAGGAAAAAAGAGAAATGATATAAGTGTATAAACAATTTAGAGAGAATGTAGGCACCAAAGAAAATAAAAATAAATTATGATCAAGAAATTTGTCACACTACTGCTGAAATGAAAATTTATTTTAGTCAAGATAAGCCTTACAATCCAATTTATAACAAAATGGAAAAAAAAAACTGACCTTTTTCCTCAAAATTCACTAAACTTTAAAAATTTGGAAATAATTCAATATCACCGACCCGATATCAAATAATACTTCACTTAGATAATGTGAATAACATGCGTCTTTTTTACATCGTTCTAGATCCCAAATAAACTGCATTTGTCACCAGTTTCTAGCGCAAAGTTTTGTTTTTCCCGTTTTTCCAAAATTTGTTGCATAGATAGTACAATGATTTGTTTTATGACACTTGCAACGAGATCCACAGTGCAAACATCATCAAAACTTGGAATGTGTACAAAAAGACAGCAATCTTTGTTATGTCGAAGTGAAATGTAGTAAGAATAGGCGCAAAGATACCTGGAAATCTACTCATCTGATTAAAAAATTTACTGTTACCACTGTCACTACCTGAATTCTTTCAAGTTTTTTTGCTAAAATGAAAGCTACCTGATTTCTTTCGAGTTTTATTGCTATAAAGAAAGCTTTTTCATGGATTTTAAAATTGAAATTTTCGTATGCTTCATCAAGATATCTGCTTCTGATTATGGGGAATTCATTAACAAAGTTTGGCACTAATTCTGAAAACAACCAAGAAAATTTTCTGTATGTCAAAGAAAGCGAGTGCTATCATGTTAAAATGCTTATATTTTTGAAAAGAAAAACGAATAATGTGGAATAAAATGAAAATAAAAATAACCTTCCAGGGTCACAGGATAACTCAAACTGTACATTCTTCCCGACAAATATAGTTTGAACTGCTCTCAGTAATTTCTGGCAGTCTAATCCACAAAATATTGTATTTTCTTCCTCTCTGTTAGAGCAACCAGCCAGTGGACATCTATAGTTCTGCGGTGTTTTCTCTGCAAGTTCATTAATAAGCAACAGTATTAACAAGATTACTTAAAATTTTCGTTACGGCATTGTTATTTCCCAATGCATGCATTTCAGTCAGAAATATAAATGAAACTTACAGAAGCGCTTAGTATAATTTTAGAGAGGAAACAAAAAAAAAATTAGAAAGATTACTGGTAAAATAAAGAGGCAAATTACCTTTGACATCACAGAGAACATAGCCAATCCCACAACTTTTTTTTTCGATTTTAATACAGCGATCTTCTGCATGATATCCCAAATGTATGACAAACTGCAACAGTGATATATAAATCGACAACTTCTATTGCATATTTTCTTCTTAGCAAAGCTGATAATGATATGACGCAAAATCAAATCACTTAGATATAAGAGCCTTGAAAATCCACAAACTTTAATAAAACGCCGGCACGCGAAGGAATCAATCATACATTTATGCACATACATACTTACAGGGATAAAAACACATGATTTCTATGAAATATAAAAGCAGTTTCGACATTAGATGCTATCAGATGATATAAGCATATAAACATACATCAGGACGATGTTTCTGCCATAGTTCAGAGATGGCATTGTCCACGTCATCATATGCTACTGATATCACTTCACCTATGACCCTCGCATTCGGTAAAACATCACTGATACCTAAAATAATTCTGCACAATTATTAACAAAGAAGCTGCTTAAATAATACTTATTCAATAAAATGCGTAACTTCTGTTCATGACAGTTTGATAAACTGAAAAACAAAAACATGATAAAGAAAACAAGCTTTCCATAACTATTTTACCATATAAATCTTACACCTTCTTTAGCAATTTTTCGCACTAAAGCTTCACTAGGATTATCTGTACAAGACTGGAATGGACCGAATCCAGTGAGAACAATTAAAAGTTCCGGTTGTTCCATAAAAGCTGAAAATATTTATACTGTTTACTTTCTAGACAAAACTATATCAGATCAGAAGATTTATGATAATATTAAGGAATTTTAATCAATCTATAAATAAAAAGCAATAATCAAACTTTTCTGAACTTTAATGTGCTATTTAAATATCAATAAAAAAACAGTGGACAAAAACGAGTGCACCTCACTGCAGAAGTTATGGATTCTCAATATTAGACTAGTCATGAGATTGGTAAAAATCACAGCAGTATCGATAGACGACGATAATTTCATTAATTGAAATTTACCAAATCTAATAGTTCGTAACTCTTTCACTATTCGTTGGTGTAAATAATGCATCATTTCAAGAACGTAACATTTATTCACACAATACAGATTGTCGTTATTTGCTTTCAATGCAGCGTCTTTTATTTATTATTCTGGTATTTTTTGATAATTTAGTTGAGCATGATTGTTCAGCTTCAAAAACATGTCTGGAAAGAAGCTAAAATATAAGGACAAGTCTTCGATTCGTTTTGTTGCTCACGAGGATCCACCGTTTATTGCGGAAATTAAGGAGAAGCTGGGTTACAAACCACCTCCAACTATCGAAAATAAGGTACTTTCAACCTTTTTCTGTATTTCTGTTAAGCCTTTGCTTGATTATTCCATGTTCTAGAAGTTCGTAACTCATTGGCAATCTCAAATTCTCAGAAATTTTATGAATAAAATATTTAAAAACAGTTAAATGTTGCGCAGTATTAAGGCTAGTGCAAAACCTGTAATAATTAGAAGTTTATTATGTTGCATCAACTTAACTGTATTTTGATGAAATATGAATTTCATGGTAATGGGATGATGTCTCTAAATTCCACTTTCAGTTACTATAAAAGCATTATGATTAATATTATCATTATTAGTTTTATAGTTCTCTACGTCTGCTGGTGAAGGATATGTTGAAAATGACCTTGAGGAAGATGATTTATTACAGCTTAAGAAAGAAGATAGACCTCAAGTACTACTTTTATTTCGTTATTCCATATACTGGAAATTAATAAATCATTGACAACATGAAAATGTCAAGGACACTTATTTTTTGCTAGTTGGTGTTTTCGACCAAACACACACTATATTGTATATATTATCCCTGTTGATATTTGAAATTTAGATTGTTATCTTGGATTCTGCTGGTGATCTGACTGAAAATGATCTCGAAAAAGAACTGGAAAAGAAGCGTACCGAAGAAGACCGTTAGTTGTTTTCATAATTTTACTTGTCGTATGAGATCTTGAGGTCCAACCAATGTCTGTTAGAAGCTGAAAATTCCACTCCTCGAGAAATTCTATCTTCCCTTGTTCATTTTATGAATGGTAAAATTAAAGGTTTTGAGCAACAAACTTGGTGTCTGTGCGTTAATTTATCCTCTTACTATTGAAGTTTTCAGGACGGAAAATCGAAGAACGAAAAATAGTGTTTAGGAAACCAGTAAAAAGAAAAGATGACCACTTTGAAACAAAAAAATTGGAAAAGCGAAGGCACACAGGAAATAATAATGATGTGGCTTCAAATTCCAGACTGTTGTCTTTTAGTGATGGACAAGATATATGATTCCATTGTCTTATTCTACTCTTCAGTATATATGAAGCAATGTGCTCTATTATCACAGTTTTATGTGCACTTCACATATTTGTAAAGTTTGCCATTGATATGTTATAATGAAGTTGCAAACATAGAGGCTGAGGAATTTTCAATACCGTGTGGAGGGTTTGAAAATTTCAAGAATAAGATTTGTAAATAGATTTATTACAGTAAAGCTTTATCGGCTCAGAAAGATATTAACTAAAACAAAACTGATAAATGAAGTAGATATGAAGTTTATATAAGAGCGATGCAACGATACAAGTCTTCATATAAAAGTACGTTGAAAACTACTGACAATGTGATAAAAAGAAACCATCAACGGTAAAGAAATTTAAAAGCTATGAGATCAAACCTCCAAGTGACTAGACTGATACTTCAACAGACTCGCAATTATATCACTTTTTAGGGATATAATCATAATTTCGGATGTGGCATTACAAATAATGCAAAAACAAAGTTCTTACGATATAGCACTCTTCAAATTTTTTTTCATCATAGCAACTTTGGCTCAAATAACGAAGCGTATCTTAAATAGTTGATATTATGAACGGCACTAAAACCTAGAAATACAAATTAGGCATGTCAATTCTCATAAGACAATGGAAATGCACAGTGATGAGGCACTAAATAAGTGAATAAAATAGGACAGGTTCCTGAGAAAAATGATCAACTTTCAGACCTAGCATCATCTAGAGTCTATGGAATTTAGTTCTGCTTCTACTTCTTCTATGGAATCAAGTTCCGCTTCTACGTCCTCATCCGCTTGCTGCTTCCCATACCTTGTATTTGTGTGCTGTAAAACGTCGTATTATGTATAAGTTAACTGAATATGATGTTAGGTCACTGCAGTGAAACATTAGCAATCAAAATGGGTTGGGAATACTTTTTGTAATCCCAAATTCATTTGTGTTAAAGAAATTCAATTTTATAGTATCATATTCATTCTAACTCTAAGAATGCAATGGATTTAATTTTCTCTACACACTGAAATTTATTAATGACTAAATAAACTTACATATTTGCTTTTATGGTATAGCACAAATCCAATTAATAAAACAGTGAAGAAACAAGTAACCACAATAATAATAGCTGTTGTGTACACATAACTTCCTGGTGAGAGCATTAGCTTGCTATTCTCAGACGTAGTTTTTACATTGTCACTTTTAACATCGATAAGTCGTATCAGGGGGCACTGATGATAATTGGCTGATGTTCGAAAATATGGGCACCTCTAAAAGATTTTAATGAAATCAACAAATCAGAAAAAAGACTTAGATATACAAAGCAAATTAAGCGCTAGCGTCAGCAGTGATACATGAAATATGAAGCACCCAGTTGCTTTTATCCTTCTTTTCATTTCTTGTAAATAATAGACAGAAATTTTGAAACAGACCAGTCTGTCATAAATTAAAGAATTCAAACTTGCCATTGATGGACAGTAATAAGAATCTTGAGAAAGTACAGCTAATGAAAGATTGTAAGTAGATCCAATCATAAGTTTATTCCATAGCCATTTCGTAGCATAAGTACGTCCTTTCTGATTTAGAAGCGGACGGTTTGGAATAAGAAAGGAAAAAGGATGACGGGACGCAATGGTCAACATAGGTAATGTTAAGAGGCCAAATTTTTGTCTCTGAAAACGCACAATAACTTAGACCATTAGAATTATGTGATGTTTAAAAGAGCTGATTTAATTTGTGATCATTTTTGTGCAAAGAAAACAAAAACACAGTCGCTCATCAGTACTTCTTTAACTATATTCATAATTTATAGAATTATTAAATTACGTCAATGTGAACAGCGTAAACAATATGAAGCAAAAGAAAATGAAAAAATTTGATTTTTATAAACAGTCTGCTTATCTTTAATTATAGATGGTATCATTACTCTGATATATGGTTTCTCAAAATAGGCTTGCAAATCACTGAATGCTAACGTCCATTTCCTGCTTAATATTTTTATTGATTCGTCTGATTTTTCTCTCAAACAATCACAAAACGATCTGAAATTATCTAACATTAAATGAATAACCAACAGTGTATCAACTGGATAATGAAGCTGAAATATTCTACTTGAGCAAATTTGTGTCTCTATGATGAGAAAATGAAAGATGAATCGGTCCAACCATTATTACAAAAACGTTATCAATTCCCTGATCCAAAATCAACAGAGAATTCAAAAGAGCATTGTAATCAGGTGGCGCACAAAGCTTACAAATCTATAACAAAACAAAGATTAAAAAATACAGATAGATTATGTCTTATCTCCAACATTTGCTGGTATTAACATTCTTATATTTAGCATCATAATACAAAAAGACTAAATTTACAGAAGTAAACCTAAAGCAATCAAAATTTTCATACTTCTTCAGTACCAACAGTTATGATAACCAATGTCCATACATCAGTGAAGTTTACACCACGTATTAAATTGAACCTACGGACCAATTCCCTGGCCTAAAACGATAAATAGCTTGAAAATATTCAAACAAGTTTTGCATTCATAAAAGTTCGACAATCACATTGTTTAATACTTTCCATCAACAATTTTTGCAATTTCACTAGAAAAATGAATGACCTGTGATGGCATGCTCGAGGAAGTAGCACCATCTTCAGCAACGTTTAATTGGTGGTCTGGTAATTGTGATCTTGTGCCCATACCATGCGATACTCCAATTAACTTGTTATTGAATTCATATAAAATGTCTGAAATATTCGTTAGGGCTGTCAACTTTGGTCATAAAATGAGTCAACATGATGTAAAACTGAAAGACTAAGTCAAAGTGAAAACGAAAACATCATAAAACGAATGAAATTAATAGAAATTAAATCAATAAACACACTAGCAATAGTAACAAGGCCATCAATTGTTGCATCGCCACCAATTGGGAAAGCTGCTCCACGAAATTCGATTTCTGTCTGGGACCACAATCCCCTTCCAGTCTGCAAAAAAATAAGCTCAAACTTCCGTCAATTTTGCAAGTAATTATTTTTCCGCCTCGTGAATAGACCTGGTAATGCTTGTAGTTTTTGCCATACAGAAGATTTTTACCATCACATTTATATGCTACTTGAAACACTAACCCAAATTTTACTGCAGAATGCGAAAAATATAATAATATAATTTACTAAATCCTTTATTTTAATGAGTCGTATCTTCAAGCACTAAATTGAAATTCGAATATTAATCATCAATTTTTAGAAGAAAAGATGAAGTATAAACAAACAGCAACAGAATCGCCCATAGCGGCAATGATTTGGATATCTTCAGGACTTAGGTTACTCATATTTGTGCCGGTCAGAAAATCATTTTTGATTTTTGGACAACTGAATGTCTTCTGACTGCTGAATGAATTGTAAATAACAGACACAGAATCGCTTAAAGCAATTTCCGGTTCTTGAGGGTTTACTAGATCACGAATTTTTAATGGCGATAGACTTAAATTGATTTCGTCAGCTGGATTCCTGGAAACTTTTCACTTATACACTCGATATCAGTAAAAAATGATTACTACTAGTATGAAATCGACCACTCACTGACTAGATATGTTTATTATAATTAACAAGAAGCTAATAAATTATTTCAACTTCAAGAGACGATGAATACCATAAAAAATAGAAAAACGAAGTAAATACGGCAGTTTTCAAGAATTTTTTAAAAGACACTAGAGAAACAAAAAGAAAAATTTGCCCGTTACATAATCTACCCTTTTAAAAAAGCGTGTCAAAACTTACGTTTCTTCACTAACACCACTATCAGCTTCATGCTTATCTTCTGACATTTCTTCTGAACTATCATCTTTACCATAAGCATTTCGATCAATCACTGAAATGATCTCTTTGACATTATTCCCAAGTTTTCCAAGTTCTATAATTTCAAACAGTATGAAGTTTTATTTCAACACCATTAAAGTCATAAGTTAACCAGCAGGAGACATTACTGCTTTATATCAGCATCGGACTACATACTTTTGAATTACAATAAAAGTATGTGATTTCAAAATAAAAGTATACGCAACCCTCAGAATAATTTAGTATCTCACTTTTTATAAAATAATTTAGTGAAAATAAACATATTTATTATTTAGTTGCTACTTGCTTACCATATTGAAGTGGTATGTTGGTAGACTGCGATACATCTTTTATGGATCTTTTAGTGGGTCCGTAAATCTTAAACAATTCGATAATTATATCCTGCTATAACTATTACAGGATAAAAAACTTAGCGTATTTCTAGTACCTACATGAAGATGCAAAGTTTACACATCGCAATATCAAATGTTAACCAGTGTTTATTTCTCCATTCTCAAAAATTTTAATAAAAACTTTAAATCTCTAATAAAATTAAAGTTTTTGGCAAAATTATGCAAAGTAGTAATTAGCAAAAAGAACAAACAAATTAAAACATACGGAAAGACTAGAAGAGATGAAATCTGCTGCAGTAATTGAAGCGCTAATGAGGAAAACCAAATAACAAATGCAATAAAGAATCGTAGAGGCGGTGTACTTTTTTCGATCACGTACACCAGCCCGAACACACGGTGAAAGCACGACCATCACTCGAATGAGAATATCGTTAACTGAAGTGTGCTTCCATTCCTTTCCATTCCCTACAAATCAATCCTCCTTCCACACTTTAGCCAATCACATACCACTCCTCAGTTATTAATCCATACTTGTGCGAGGTCAAGGTTATAAAGTGTCGAAGGTCAACCATAATACTAAAACATGCACACATTTCTACACACAGACGCAGTCGCCATCTTATTCCGAATAAGCTACGGGTGAATAAATAATATGGCATGTTCTCTGTTCTGCTCAGGAACTTGCTTTCTTCTACGTATCATCTACGTATGTCTGTCTCTCTTCCATCAGTTGTTTGCATTTAGTAACACTCTTAAGTCTTGTGTTTGACTCATACATTGGGGGCCGTGTGCGTGTGTGTGTGTCTACGCATTGGGCATGTATGCACCCAACCTCACCTCTATATCATCCTTACATGTGTCGGCACTTCATTTTGCAGTTTACATATACGTGCATTTGTGAACATCGTAGCAAACGTGTGCATTTGAGTCATTCATCACGTTGCAACTCATCTAAATGAATGTCTACACATTCCACGTGGTTTTGTTTATATGTGCAGTTCACGTGTGTGTGTGTATGTTTTTTTTGTTTTTTTTTTGAATTTGAATAGATGCAATTAAGTACCTTTTTCATTTTCAGGAAGGTGCATAAAAAAGAATAAAGATCTTAGATCTTAAAACTATCACTTATCACCAAAATCTTGTCTGAATTGACAAGTCAGCCTGATAATGCTTTGTTTTTGTCACTTATAAAATATGAGAAATCAGCGAATGAAAAACTCAAAAGACAGGTCTGAAACAAAGCATATAATGTGTGTTGAGTAACATATTCAGAATCGCCGAGAAACAGTGAGTAGTGATTGCCTAGCTACAAATCAATGGATGCCACTTTAAAGCATGTTCCTTCTGATTCAATTCCGGTAATTTCATATACGTGTAAGATGTTTTCTCAGCAATTCTTCAATTGCGTACTGAACTAATGATAAGCAGAGAAAGGAAGAAGTGAACGGAAAGAAAAATAAATGGATAAAGATTGTAAGGGCAAAGTGATGGAGATATGAGCAGAAGAAACTTACTCAGACGTCAACGGGGACATGGCTTTATTCTGTTCTCGCTGACAGTTGAGTAAGTCCATGTATTTATTTATAGTTTAATCTATTTTTTATCGCATTCTCTTCGATAAAAATGACAAAAAGTCCACATCGACAGTTTAAAAAGCTTATTCAAAAATTAACATGCAAATAATCTCCGAAATAATTTTTGAGTGGCAAGTTGTTCAATCCTATCGATATAAATCTCGAACTGAGCACTGGATATAAAAGGTCGTAGCTGAATTTGCTACAATCTAAAATTGTATCAGGTGAAGGTAATGTAATTATAATTATATAATAATTATTAAGATGGTTATTTTTTGTGTCTATTTATTTACCAATATTAATATTATTAGTATTCAGTACATTGTCATGTTCACTAATTTTTTGAAATAATAATAGGATGAATGGGAGTAATATTAATATTAATATTATCAATTAAATTTACCATCAAAATTATGTTTACTAAAAACTCAGTAATCTATCACTTCTAAAAAATTAATTTGTAATCTTAATACTCCAAGCATTAATTTATATATAATCAAGTAGATGGTTCAGATAGTTGTCTACCACCACCCGCTAGCTCACTTTTTGAACTGAAAACCTGAAAACATTCGTAACAGTCAGGTCAAACAGTGAAACACTTTTCTCGAGACCTAACAACAAGGAAAGTAGCAGTCCTGTGACACGCTTAGAGATATGAATTCAACTTTCAAAATGCTAGACAAATATTAAAATACAACGTGAAAACACAAATAAGATGGAAGATAAAGCATTTTCAAAGTAATAATTATCCATCCTATACAACTTAGACAGAAAAAATGCTCTAAAAATAAAATGAACAATGAAAAATAAATATGCAAATGTAATCAGCTGCAATCAACTTCTGCAAAGAATAGATCAAAGTAACTTTACGTATTGTCAACTGCTCGTTTTCGTTCCAATTTATTCGGACTGCACTACATTTCCTGCCCCAAATTCTTCAGTGTTGTCAGTGTTTTCGAACATTTCGTTCAGTCGCTTTATCTGCTGAGAATTACGTAAATAGCCATAGTGAGACTCAGCAAATAAATTAGCTTTTCTTTCTTGAACATAAGATTGCAACGTGTTAAAAATTTGTGGTATTAAAAATGATTAATTAATAAAAATTTGCATAATTGAAAGGGAGCAGAATTGTGCAGCACTCTGCCAAGTACTTGATGATAATATATTGTTCCTTAGCTCATTTGCATAGTTTGTAATGAATCAAAGGTTTTTTGCTACCCATATTATTACCTTGATTGCTTAAAAAGTGCGCGAAGTTGCAGCTTTTTCTAGAACTTAACAAGTGCTAATATCTAACTGTGCATTTAACTGTTCACTCATCCGAGCTATACATGAAAGTTGACTTGTGCGTTCTCTGTGGCATTTCAACCAAACATAACTTTCTAAGTTTTGAGCGCAATAAATGGACTTTTGCGATTGCTTTCAATTTTTCCAAAAAATTGTAATTGAAGAATTTAATTTCTTCGAAAGAAAGTCATTGAAGAAAGTAATCGCAATCATTTCTTGTTCTTTGAGAAATGACTGCAACTGCTCGCTCTTGCAGTAGCGATAGAGCTTTGATATTGGTTTGAAATAATTTGCATTGTGCACAAAAGTCAGAATACTGCTTTTAATTAATTGAAATAATCATGGAATGAACATTTTGAAGAGAAACAAAAATCGATAGCATAATTGAAATTATATGTTAAGAGATACGAGACAAAACATTGATTGGTATCTTTTTAATGAAAATCGGCGCAGTTCGGTCGAAGTAAAAAGCCCAAAAACAAACACATACAGACAGAATTTTGCTCAGATGAATTGCAAGTAGAACTTTCTCTAAGTGGTCAGCAGATTTCTTTAATTTTTTATGCACTGCACACAATTTTTAATAACAAAGCATAATTTTATGGAGTATAAAAGGTTATGTATTGAGTATGAATCAGTGAGTGCATAAAATTGTCATCATAACAAAATGAAGGCAAAATTAATCAAATGGCTTGAATCTAATACTTTCGCAGCATACAACTCTTTGGGAAACAGGAATTCGCGCACAGTTTTAAATAGTAATGCAACATTTTGGTAAACGTAATAGATATTTTTGAATGTACAGCTTGAAAAGCACTATGATAGCTGTCAGGCACAAATTCATAACTAAGAATCCGGAAGGAATTGGTGAAGTTCTTCATAGTTGAATACTTTTTGTAATTCATTATAGTGAGCACAAAAATACAAGTGATTAGTTACGTAGCATACGTCAGTTTTTGAAAAACAAAAATTTATGCAACATTTTTCAGCAGTGGCAAAGCATTTTCTGTGGTTGAATTTATAATTGACTAAAAATGGTTATTTAAGATTAACTAATGCATAATTTTTGCTTGCTAACTTCTGCCACTATTTTCGTAAAAGACTAAGCAATTTGCATATCAAATATTAAAATTTTTCTTTCCATTACACAAGAAATTTCATTTATTTT
>UYYF01004810.1:21276-32079 GCA_900618365.1 Thelazia callipaeda
ATGGAATAAATTGCATTTTTATTGCTAAAGAACGGAAAGAGTAGCAAAATGCTTCTGAAATTACGAGTTTAGCATTTTGAGAGAATGATCATAAGCGCCTATTATGCAAAAAAATTATTTTATCTCAAATAAAAATTTTTGTAAAATAGTACTTATAGAATAAAAGTTCAAACAAATGCAGCAATTTATTTGAGCAGACAAGACAGACATGCATCACTGCTTCTCTTGCATTTTTCGAACTACAATTTTCCTACAACCTTTGACATATAACAGAAAATAATATTAGTTGAACTTTTTTGACTATTTTTGACTAACTGATTCCGTAACATTTTAACAAATTTATTTTACTTCTTCAAGTTAGTACAGTTATTTATTTGTTCAATACAAGTTTGGTTTTAAACATCACTTATGTAAATGTACATTACTTTATTCACTCATTAAAGTACTTACTCACAACGTCAGAATGATCAAAAACTTATTCGTTAAATTATTGTGTTGTTTCAATTCTGTCATCATTGTTTGTTAATTGATTCTTATTAAAGTACTTGCTAGATGTCAAGTTGAGATATCATTTGCATTTTTCTGACTTCAGAATACAAACTTATTTTCCCAAAGATCATCGCATACATTTTGCCACAAATATCAATTTTTATAATTTATTTGCCAAATATAATTATTTTTTCTTTTGTTAGAAAATTTGTAAATTACTAAGAGAAATAATAATTAATTTTTTGTTTAAATTTTTAAATATTTTAAATAGTCTTTGCTCTTTTTTAAAATGCTTGTAGCTACAATAAATATGCAATATATTTACTTTTGCTTTCCGTCAGCATTTTTTTAAAACGCAATTTATTATGTGCTTAATTTGTGCTATTTTTAATTAACTAAATTTATTTTCAAGCATACAAAATAAAAAATACTTTTTTCTATTTTTAATAAAAGCAATTTTTGATAGCAGCAATTTTTTAATTGAGTGATAAATGAATGAAACAATTCGCACTTTAATTTGCTCCATTTATTAATGAATTATTATCAAAAAATAAAGTTAAAACTTGTTATTCCATTTTTTACAGTTTCAGTACTATTCTCAGTGCACCAAAATAACAGAAAAGCTTTTTAATTGCTGAGTGCATTTGTCAAGAAAGAAAAAATACCATTTTGATTGTCAAATTTTTATTAATGTCACTATATAAAATTTTTTTACGCTTTAAAAAACGGAAAATTACAATTTTTTCAAAAATTTTGTCTTTTTCCATAAAATTTTTTGCGTTTAATAATTATTTTTCTGCAATTTAATTTCTAAAAGATTTACAGTGTATTTTACGTTTTTCTTAATTTTTAAATTTTTTTCATAGTCAGTAAAACACATTATGCTTTAAATTTCATTTGTTTCATATCTTTCGCAAGTACTTTTCATTAGTTCACATTTTGGTATTTTTGAAACTTTCGTTTATTTCAAACTTGTTTTTACTTCTCTGAAAGAAAGTTAGGTAAGTACAGCCTTCGGATCTCATTTTACTTTTTGAAGGTTTCTGAAAAAATTATCAAAAAGATAGATTTTGGTAATACAGTACTTATTTTATGCCAAAATCAAATTATTTTTCATTGATTAAGTAAGTCACTTTGCTAGTAACTATTATGAAAAATTTATTAACTTTACTCAAATCTATAGGCTAATTGATAAGAAAATTTATTGTGTTTTGAATTTTATTATTTGACTGAGAATATTTATTATTTGTTGTATCTATTGAATAATTTATCTTGAAGTGACCCAAAAAAACCAAAAAGAAATTTTCTTGCTGGATTGGTTTCAGTGTTATGTGTAGTAATAACAAATATTTGCAATCTGAAAATGAATAAGACATTCATTCTTTTGAAGAATTTTACTAATACTGTTATGTACTGATTCAAATGCATTTCTAATTATACTTAAGATTTAAGTAAATGTTTTTTTGCTTTGTCAAATCTCATTTGCAGTCATTTTATTTGATATTTTTGTCTAAAATGTTAAGAATACTAAATTAATTCATATTAGTTATTTGAAAAGTTGTACAGTGAAGAGTATTACTTGTAATTGACATTTTAAAATGTTTCATTTTTAGCTGAACTTTCTGTCTCTGAATAATAAATTTAGGATAAATTTTTGGCAAAAAATTATTCATTATTTTCTATACGCTTTCTTTGATAGCTTGTGACTTAATAGCATTACAATGTTTGCCTGCAAAATAATTTGATTTGTTTTGACATTTTCATTGTTAGCAATAGAAAACAAACCAAATTATTTCAACTGCTATATGCTTACATTATTTTAATCATTTTAATTGAGTGTTGTTTGCAAGGAAGTGAAAATTTTTCAGTTAAAAGTAATTAAATTAATTATTCGCAGATAATGAATAAACGAGTCATTCTATGAATTGTGTTGTTGCGTCGCGCACTTAATGTCTCATTTTTTAATATTAGACAAAAAAACAAAAGTTTGATTGAAAATTTTCTAAATTGAAATTGAGTTTGTCTTTTTTCAAAAAAAGTAAACTGTCTTCAATGTCAAAGTAAATTACTGAGCAGCAGACTGAAAGCCTCGAGAAAATAATTTGATTTACTTCGAGAATTAGAAGATTACTATTTTTAGTTGTTATCAAATGTGAAGATTTAACTCAAAATATGAAATACAGTTCTGCCATTACTTTCTCAAAAAGAATTGTGCGCAAAATAATGTAAACAAAAATTTAGTTGAATTTGGCAATCATCACGATTTATCTCGTTTATTCACTACAAACTCCTTGTATTTACTTTCACATTTTTTTAAATCAAAGTTAAAACCCATTGGTCATATTACTTGAATAATTACACTTGATACAACTTTTTGGAAAAATCTTTTAAGGGTTGATTGATTACTGAGCTTGATTGATTTAAGCATTTGCTTACAGTGTAATAATTTTACTCAAAATCTTTATTTTTTGTCGAAAAAAAGCTAACTGTTCTTAATATTTCACTGATAAATCTAAAATCTTTACTTTGTATTTTGAGGTCTAAGTTAGTGAAAAAAATATTCATGAGCGAAAAACGTGAATTAAATTCAATCATTATACGCGTTATTTCTAAAAACTCTGCTCTAAATTACATAAAATGTCAAAGTTCCAAAGATTACATTGCTTTGTTTATCAGAAAAAAATTCAAGTAATTCAAGATCGACATGTTGTTTATTGAACAAATAAAATAGATTAAATTAGTTTTCTAAAAATAATAAAAGTTTTCTCCGCCAAATTTTTTCGCATTCATAACAACTTGCAGAGCATTGGAAGTCTCTAATTACTTTACAATTACCTACATTTTTAATTCCAATTTATTTATTTATTATTTATTTTATGTAAGTCAGTCTTTTCACTTAAATCATTGCTGACTGTATCACAAAATACTTTCTTATAAACTAGTCATGTATTTTTTTTTTGCTATCATTTATGTTAATATAAATCGAACGAGTGATTAACTGTAATTTTTAATTTGTCATAAAATTATTGCTTTATTTTATTGAATCAAATTTTTTCACAATTTAAGACATTGGACAATCTTAAAAAAGATATTAAAGATCTAAATAGAGTAGAATTTAAGCTATTCATTTCTTTGCAGTAAATCATTACAAATTTTTGAGAATTATATCAGAAAATTCTTTGCTACAACAATAATTAGCAATGTTTCAATCAAAGTGATTACTGTTAATAATTTATATACAGTGGATAATTCGTATACAGTGAATCAAAATACTAAGTTATCATTTTTGTGTGGAAAGCATTGAAAACTTTTGCATATTTTGTGCTAATATGAGAATCACAAAAGAAAAAAACCGAAGAAGCAAATTTAAAGACTAGATAAGACAGCATTTTGAAGCCAACACACTATTAAAAATTTTGATTTCAGATAAAATGGCTTGAAAATGACTAATTCAAAGTTGATACAAACGAAGATAATTCTTTGAAGCCAATCATAAATAGTAGTTGGAGTAGATTGAATAGTATTTTAAGCTTTGTAAACGAAAATTAATTTTCAATTTGCTGCGATAAAAGTATTTAAAATGTGAAGAGTTGTATTGGAAATAGTATTCAGAAATTAATATGAATGATAAGAATTTATTACTGATAAGCTAATCTAAACGCATCTTAGCAGTCTCTATGCAACTTTACTTCCGTCGCTATCATTTCCATCGAATTTATTTAGTTTAAAATTAATTGCTTACTATTATCAGCATACTTTTTATATCATGCATTTGCTTCTGTAAACTAATTTCTCTGCCTGAATTTGCATGTTCTCATGTTATAATTGCAAAAACAGTAGTATTAATAATGATTATTATGATTTTCAATAAATCTTAATAGTATTAGTATTTTATGAAATGTAAACTCATAAAATAAAATGTACTATGTTTACATTTTGCCACTTTAAACTAAAACATTAGAAAGCTATTAACTGAAAAATGTTTAATAATTTGAATAAATTTTCTTTAAAAAAGATGAGATAATTTAATTAACAGTTATTAGCTGTATTAACTGTTATAATAATAAAGCATTTAAATTATTATAAATTAAGAGGTTTCATACTTGCGTTAATTCTGTATTAAATTGTAAACTAGAAGTGAATATTTAATACTGATTATGGCACTTAAGTATTGTAATTAGTGTTGTTAATTTGCAAAGATTAAAGCAAACTCTTTCTGCATTCAGTTTAGATTGTTTAGTCTCAAATGCGACTAACAAGCATTGGCATTTGTGAACTATAAATGATGAATATATAGCTGAAATAACTGCAGAAGTAATCTTTTCAGCCATCACATTTAAATATGCAAATGGAGGAAAGGATGGCTGAGATAGTTGTTAGTTAAGTAAAGAGATAAATATTCGCCAACTGCTTTTCTGCTATTTATTTATTTGCCTTCGCTATTTACTGCTACATTTTACTTCATTTATTCAATCATTCATTTCTTTCACATTTTTTCTTTTTATAGCAAAAAATTTTTTCTCTTTTTTCTACAGTACATTTTATACAGATAAAGTAAAATTGTTACTTAGCTAACAAAAGTATTCCTTGTAAGCTTTCTTCATTAGCACTCATTAATTGCAACTACTCCATGATATGATGTGATGGTAGTAATCCAAGTCAGATAAGTTTAAAATTAAATTTGAACACAAAATGATTATCGTTTATCTGATAACAAATATTGATGAAATATCGAAGAGATCTTCCACAATAGTAATAACACAATTCACTTCAAGTTCAAAAAAAAATCATTTTTTGTTCAAAATTGATCAAAATTCAATCAATCTCAATACTATAATTAACTTTTGCTATTTAGTCTTGAGAATTAAGCCTAAAAAATTGTTTATTTGCACACACTTTTGAAAAAAAAAATCATCGATAACAACTATTATTTTGATTGATTGGGAAAAATCTTTAGCAACGATTGTTTTCAAAATTTACATTAATTGGAAAAGATATAAATCATGCTTAATTTTCTGCACAAAATTGCAAAAAAAAAAGAAAAAAGAAAAGATAAAGCAATAAAAATTTGTTCAAATTTCAGAAGTGTATAGTGAAACTTTTAGTTAAAACAGAATTGTTCGGATGTGAAAGTTTTTCAATTAATTGCTTAGCATTAACTTTCAGTGCAGTATCTACCTGAATTGATTTGAAAATAAGCTTAAAAAACTGCTTTAAATTGCTTTCCACTCTCTCAATTACTCTAATTTTGCTAGCTTAAATTATTATTCATTAATAATATATTATTGCTCTTTTTTAAATTTACTTTACATCAAATGTTATCTGTTTTCATGCAAAATTTGTATGAATTTTATATCAGCTTTAAGTGATAAATATTTGATTTGTGAATAAATTTCGCGATAATTCTCTGAATATTTTGATATGTTTGTTAAGGGCCATCTTAGTTGAAAATGCATGCTTTTATCACTCAAACAAGAAACATATTTTAAGTTTTTTACTTTTTTTGAGAGTAATTTGAGAGTATTACAGTGATTTATGCATTCAATTTTATTTTTTACTTACTTTCCTTTTTCACTAAAATCCTCACAGAATTGTCAGAGTAAGCACTTATATATTTTTTTAAGGGTCTTTATTTAAGAGTTCTGAATGTAATCTAAATTGCTAACCCAAAAATAATTCAATTTCTATGCGCACTTCTTTATTCTCTCTTCAGATTCTATCTTTCATTCTGAAAGGATTCTTTAATTGGAAAAATGTACACATTTTTTATACTTTTCACGCCTTTTGCTTGTCTATTTTCTTGCTTGAAAAATAATAAGTAAATGAATGAATTGCTGCAATTTGAGAAAACAGACTAAATTGATAAAATTTACATATTTGTTATAAATTTTAAAAGTTTCTATTGCATGAAAGCCTTTTTTCATTGCACTGATAAATGCATAGTTTATGATAATTTTTTCACTTTTTATTTTCGGGAATATTAAATGATACGAAGAGGATTAACGAAGTAACATTTTGCATATGTGAGAAAATACTTTTCAAAGTTAACAATAGTTTGTGTTAAAATATAAAAAAGTATAAGCTGGAAGTAAAGGAATAGGAAAAATGATTTTCAATTCTAGTGAATAAATTTTTGAAAAAATGCTCCGATTGTAACCTTTGACACCGTGCTGATAAATTATAATTGCTGACTCTTTCTGTACAAGAGTACTGCTCATTTGAAAACTGTTTTTTCTCACTTTATTCTCAATGATTTATCACAATTAAGCGGAAATTGAATGCATTTTTAATTCTTCCGCTTTCTCCACTCATTGAAATTCAAACTTTTGCTGCTTTTTCAAATTAGCTAATGAAAAACTTTTTTGCCAAATGCCATTACATTAATATCGAGAATAAAAATCATTACTCTATTTTGTTTTAACTTAATTTATTATTTTCTAGCAATTTCGGCTTTACTCAATAAGCACAAGTTAATATTAATATCATAAAATGAGTCTTAATAATTCATCATGTTGATCATATTCATCACAGTTTATATCACAATTCATTACTTGAGCATTAGTTATGGAACAAAAATCCCTTTCCATATTTGGAACAGTCAAATTTTTGTAATTTTTATACAATTCTATCAATATTCTGAAAAATCTTTGCTTAAGCTTATGACAATTCTGAATTGAAATCAAATCTTGTTGAGTACTAGTTGGGAAAATTTGAACTTTTACACTTTTAGACTACTTTCTGTTTGCAGTTTTTAATGCAGGAAAAAGTGTATTCGAGAACTCTTGCTGCCCATTCCGAGGATCATCAGCTCCCTACTTTTGATCATCAACTGATAGCAATAATGGAAATGATTCAGAATCACAGAATCGATCATCAACAATTACAATCTTTTCTAATCTATTTCAACTCCTCCTGCTTTTTTCAGAATTCTTCTGACTTCTGCATTATCAATAGCACGTATTACTCATATACTCACGAAATTATCTATCGCTTTATGCATTGACGTTTGTTACATTCCATTCAAATGATGAATGAACGAAATTTGCTATATTTCATGTATTTATTCAAAAATCGCTTGAATGAATGACAGCGCTTTCCAGTCATAGTGGCATTTTGTAAGCAAAAGTCTTTTAAATAGCACTCGCATAGAGTTTACTATTTTATCATCAATTGGTCAGTCTTATCAATATAATATCATAATTTGATGCACAAAATAATATGCAGTAAATTGAATGGAAAGACAAGTGAATATGAGTAATAGAGGAAATGAATAACAAAAATCAGAAAAAATGAGTTAAAAAGTAATAAAAAATTGAAAGTAAACTTCGCTTACTTCGCTTACAATTTTAGAAGACGAAACAACGAGGAGGAAATTTGAGATCTGAAAATTATCCCTTCATTCTTAACTATCCTTCTGATTTGCTTCGGTGAAATCACCATCCTTCATCACAATCTTCTTCGTAAAGTAATTTTGTCATTGTGTTGATGAATAAATACAGCACTTCTCAACCTGGCAAACAATCGCAATCTATGCCTTTTAAGGAACTGTCCACTTTAATAGGCCTTTCCTTCAATTGCACATCTTATTTTTACTTATTTTTATTTACGAATAAAATGTATAATATATATTATTTCTATTACTGAAAAATCATACTGTATCGTGCGGTGCCCGATAAACATGTTTCATTATTATTATTATCAGTAGTGCCGTTATTTTTCATCTATTTTTAGTCTATTTTGCAGCAATGATTTTATCAACATTATTATGATATGATATCCATTCATATCAGTGTAACAATAATAATAATTATTATAATTATAATTATTACTATTATTTATAGCGATCACAATTAATAGATAAAAAGAGTGACTTTTCATGATATAATTTAGAAATTAAAACTGATTTAATCCGATAAAATTCGACCCATCTTGTCTGTGAAAAAGCAATTCAATAATCAATACATTCTGTAATATTTTTATTTTTACATATTATTTGTTTAGAACGATTACAGTTCTGAATCCTTGAAAATGACTTAGCAGATAGTAACAATCGAATCTTTTATAATAATACGTTTCATGCCCTCACAAGTATATTTGTGAGTGCTTTTACTGTATAAAATTTACATTTTTGTTAAGCAGTTAAAATGTCAAATTATTTTCTTGAAGGCAAATTAAGAAAATGTTTTGGTTGTTCAGCAAAAAAAGCAACTAAATTAATATCGACGAAAGTAATGATGGCATAGAGGCGAATTTCTAATTCTGGTATCAAGGAAAGAAATTATAAGTAATAATTTCTGGCTGAGTATTAATTAAAAATATTGCAAAAAAGACTGCTCAGTTTGAGGGATCTTTTCCCGGTATTTTCCACCACTATAAGCATCAGTGCTGCGGTAGAAACATTGTGGAACCTTTTGGTGACATTAATAAGTGCATTTGCTGAATTTAAACCACTGGTCAGTGTTCGCATTCAGTTACAGTTGAAGAGATTGGGGTTTCACTGAGCATTTGCTAGTTTTCATCAGTATTCAGGTTTTTTCAAATCGCTGTGCTGAATTCTTTATCAGTCCTCCTGAAGACTTATTCATGTTAACTTTTATTGCAATCATAATTGTGTGATAGTTGCAACGTTTGTTTAGTTGTTTGGTTTACTTTGGCGTAAACTAAAAAATAGTAATTTATTGGTAAATTGCTAGCATTTTGCAATACTTATAATTCTTATTTGAATGTATTTCAAAGCAATTCAAGTAGTAATTGTATGAACGAATGTAAATTTGATTGATAATAATTCTATTTTATATCGTAGACTATTTATTTATGTTTATCATTAAAAAATCTTCTCGCAAATATGCATTGATATGTGTGAGAAAATATTTATCAGTTTTGATTTCAAATACTTTTTTTTCTCAAATTCAAAAATCTAAGCCTTTATTTGGCGATTTGACTCTGAATTCACTCATGCAAAAATCATTCGCAAGATGGCTACAATTCTATGTCATTTAATCCTCTATTCATTCGTTCCAGCTAATCCAGCTGTCTCCTATTCAAATATGTACTTCCACTAACTGAAATTCGAAGTCAAAACACAAGTCAAAAAACACGTTTTTAGCTTGGCCTGGCCTGGCCTGGCTTGGCTTGACTTCGCTTGGCTTATCTTTCTTTTTCATTATTTTACTATTTTGCTATTTTACTACTGACTAGTTTGGTTTACGAATTACAAGTAATAGTCTTTCTTAGCCATTAATTTTCAAAATATTTGTGGTAAATTGTATTTAGTAATTGCAAAAAGTTCACAAATCAAGTAGAATAATTCGAGAAGTGAGCAGAAGGAGTAGAAAAGAGTAGCAGTCTTGGCTTGATTAACTTTATTTTCATTTTTATGATATGAACTCAATCAAATTTGTCACCATTTGACAAAAACTTTTATTCTTAGTATTCTTGCTACCAGATGTGCCATCTCTTGAGGCATTATTATTTTCATGGGGATAATTAAGTCACGGACAATTTATTTTATGGCTACTTTTCGCTCCAAATAATAATTGTGACAGATATCTTCCTTATTTGCTGCTGAAAAACAAGACTGTTTTTATTTAGAATTAAAAAACGGCCAATAGTTGTCATATTACATCCTTTTGCTAATTTTAAGATCTTTCAGCCTTAAATTGAAACTGACCACAGTTCAAAAAATCGCTCATATAATTAATTTAAACTTCCATAATTTGTTAAATGCGTGAGTATACTCAGTGTTGCATAAATCTGAAAAGGATTTTTTAATATAAAGTCATTTTGAGTGATAAAAATTATTCCTTCACAAAATGTTCACTGAATTGAATATTAGTCAGACTCATTTTGATTTAAAATATAATAATCTAATATTTTTCTATTCTTAAAAATTTAAGTTAGCAATGAATTTTGAAATGGTCATACTATCTTAATTTCATTACAGTGAAAATTTATTGCTTCTAAAGGTAATAAAAGTGAAGTATTTTAAGAGATTATGAGAATCAGTTAGAAAATTAATACATCATTATTACTACATTATATTTCAAATTACAATATTAAAATGTAAATTTTAATGCAGCTGATACTCTGTTTAAGAGAAATCCTTTAAAAAAAAACACAAAAAATATAAACTTTTTTACCTTAATTAAATAAATTTATATACAGATATACATCAAAGTTTTTTATTAATTATGTATTAATTTTATATGAGCGTATTTAATAAAACATAGATTTTGGGTTTTTCAAAAAATTTTTTTAGTTAAATACCGTTTTTACTAAATATAATGAAACAAATATTTTGCGTTTTTCGAAAAT
>UYYF01004811.1:0-19166 GCA_900618365.1 Thelazia callipaeda
TAATTTTTTTTTATTAAAAAAAAGAAAAAATGTATCAAAAAAAATTTGATACTTATAATTGCTTAACGAAAATGATATATTCATAAAATCATAATTTTAATCAAATAAAACAAAATTTTTAAAAATGCAAATTTTCGTTTTTTTGATTTAAAAAAATCAGTTAATCAATTAATTAATTATTTAAATCAAAAAACGTAAATAGAAAAGTAATATTTGATTACAGTGATCAGATTAGTAATAAGAAATAAATTTTATGTATGAAAATCGCTACATTTAGTTCTACTTCATTTAAATAATATTACATTTAAGGAATATTATTTATTGCGCTTTTATTTTATTTAATTATTGTGCCTTGACTAATTAAGCAATCAATTAATTAGTCAATTAAATGATCTAAATATTTAATTTGAACATATTTTACCAAGCAAAGACTTTGTTTTATTGAATTATTAGTGTGAGAACTACTACTTTGTTTAAACTTGTACAAATGGACAGTATTTTCAATAAGTTAACTTTCTTATGAGTATACTTAAAATACTTTAAGTAGAATGCCTCTGTTCATTTTATAGTTTTAATTTTGCCGATTTGCTCAAAAAGTTACTGTATTCATCAAACTTTGCTCCTACTGTAAAATTAAGATTGAAATATTTATAATTATTCAATGAAAATGATTGTTATTTCATGTAATCATAAATTTTAGTAAATAAAACAAAATTTAATAAAATATAATGTTTTTTTAATTAATTAAAAGCTCATTTACAAAGCATTTGGCATATCCTTCAAATAATTAAAGTGATTATTCGTATTTTTTGTTTTAGCATATTTGTTTCAGTACATCTTTTCTACATCAGAAATAAACTTTGATTATGGAATTTACTTTTGAGATAAATTGATTGAACTTTGATTATGGAATAATCAATAATTGAAATGACCTCTGGAAGAAATGATATAGAGTTTAGAAGGAATTTCCATGTCATCAGATATCTCTCAAATTCATGAAGAGATTTTCGATGCAATGAGTAGATCATTCGAGACTGGTCGATAGATTCATCTCGGGAAACTTCATTATTCTCGAAATAACTTTATTGAAAAATTATATTAAATAATTTAAGGTTTGATAAGAATTTTTATAAAAAATATCCCAAAAACCAGTTAAAATGTTTGCTTTTTTTGGTGTCACATTGATATAACCGTGTCGCTTTCATTTTTCTGACTTCTAACGCCCAAAATATTTCAGAAAATTTAACAAAGTATAGCAATTATTGTTTATACGACAACCTAATCGCTAATTAAAATCTGATTAGTTTCAAATTTTGATTGGTTTTGTGTAAATTTAAATTATGAACTATCGTACTTGTTATGGATTTTTTAATCAGTTCACGTGAAAATTAATTTGTTGTATTTACTTATTAACGTTTTATAATAAAACATATCACTGACTTTTTTTTTGCAAATTTATTATATGGAAATTAAATTTATTATTATATACAGCATTTTACAAATTTCATTTATTCTTTTTTTGTAATAAAATAAATTTAAATCCGAAAACGAGTTTAAATTTGAATCATTCAAAAAAAATTGATATTAAAAAAAATGCTGCAAGTTTCATTAATAAACCTTTTATTATGAACATATCTCCAAGTTGTTTGAGCACATCTCTCCTTATTATCAAATGTGTGTTTTAAAAATATTTTTATTTTTTGATACTGTAGTAACTTTTTGCAAAATAAACTCTATTAGTAAGTATTGATTGGATATTGTAAAAATTGCTGCATATAGTTTTCAATAATATGAAAAACTGTTATAGTAGCAGTTCAGATTTATTTACGCGCCTTATTGTTCAATTTTCAAATCCGCAATCGGTAGATAATTAAATCACATTATCACGGTACATTATCACGTGACACTAATTAAGTAATATACTGATGCCCATAAATTCTTATTAAAAAATCAATAACTTAAATGAAAATTTTGGAAAATTCTACTAAAGTAGAATTACATCATAATAAAATACAAATAGACGATGAAATACTTATTTTGCTTCTTCTGAGTTACTGTAACATATACCCACGTACAGTAATAATATTTAACGCAATCACATATGACGTTAAAGCTAAATTTTTAAAGATTATCATTCAGAATGTGCTTTCTTCAATATATTTTGTTTTTATCACCACTCGCAACAATCTCGATTAGTTGGCCTGACGGTGCTCCTTGTATTCACTCTGCTTTTGAATCTATGAATCCACTAGAAGCAGTAGAACATCAAGGTGGACTGCAGGTATACAGTATGCTTTATGTAATTCACTGTACTGATTCGAATTCTTTTTTCAATTTATTGGAGTTTTGTTAAGAACATTAAAAAATATGTCTTAACTTGTTATGTAATTTTGTTTATTTCTTCTAAGAACTAATTCAAAAAATGCTATTTAACTAAAAAATACCCAAAATATTTGCATATTTTTGACTTCCTCATTAATAATTCATTTTAAATAAAATTTTTTAATAATTAAATAATAATTTAACTTTGTAACTTTTGCATTTTTACTTCTGTTTTACTTTAGCTCTCTGATCCACCTTATAAAATTGACGTAAAAGAAAAATGTTATTGGATGAATCAGCCTATTGAGTGTAAGTTCTATTAATACTTTTTTGTATTAATTATTTTTACAGTTATTATCAACATTAATTAGTGAATGTAAAATAATGAACATATTTTTTATCTTCAAAAACATTTCAGTACAATTGGAGGGCTAAAAGTAATAACAATATTGGTAATAGTAACTAATCTTCCATTAATAATGCTTTTAGTAATAATTATTAGCATAGTACTGATAATAGTAAAACTTTTTTTAAGCATTATTAATTAATAATACCTACAGTCAGTCTGAAAGGAAATACAAGTATTGACCGTTTTCGTGGTTTTGCGATTCAACCAATTTCTTATAAAGGACCGCGTCGTGGAAGAAGGTTTATAAATTTATTATTGAAAAAATTTTTTTGATTATTAGCAATTACTTATTTTATACTGAAAAATGTTTCTAGTTAGATAAATAATTTTATCACAAAGTTCAGATAATCAAATTACCTTAATTAATTAATTATTTAATTAAATCATTTGATCATACATTTTGGTACAGATCTGAATTTTTGGTACTGATCAAAAATATTATTAAAAATATGAAACTTTCATTTTTGCTTTAATTTAATTCTTCAAATTTTGTCAAAGTGCTGAATGATAGAATAATATATCTGAATTTTTAAAAAATTATGCTTATAAGATGTGTTTTTAATGACTTAAAAATTTAATTAATTACAGAGTAAATTAAAAAATAAAAGAATTTAGCTCAATTGTTTATTACTTAAATGTTAATAAAACTATTTTTATAAAGTTAATTTGCTTAAATTTGCACTAAAATCATTTATTTAACATTATCCAATACTGTATAAAACTATTTACTACGTGTTTAGAATCGAACTGCTTAAATTTGAAATAAAATTGTAGCATATGCAAATTTGAAGCTCTAAAATTGCATAAACTCACTGTATTAAAATTTGCATATTTCTGAAAATAAAAACATAAATTTAAAAGAGTTGGAAAGTTCATTCGATTGGATGACAACGGATCTTGGCAGCATCAGTGCTTCCGTTTCAAGGATTCTGTAACTCACTCGCATGACGAAAAGAAAAAAAATATTAAATTATGGTGGAAAAATGAAATAAATGACGATGACTACGTACAGTTTGTGTTAGTTACTTAACTATTTTTAATATATCAGAAATTAAATTTGATCTGCACAACTATTGACTTAGTTTATTATAATAAATACAGTGAGTTAGCATATTTAATTTTACTCCATTTAGCAATTTATTTTATAAAAATATCCAAATATTATAATTTGGCATCAAATTAAAGGTATGCAGATCATTTTAAATTTACTTCAAATCTTGATTCATTCATTGATTAAATTCTAATCAATAATAAATCAGCACATTGAAAATTAAATCATTTTTGAGCACTTATATAATAAATAATCAGAAATATTTATTGTTTTGAAATTCATGGATAAAAGTCAAACTTAATCTTACTGTCTACAGCTGAATTTCAATTTAAATTTGAAATTTTTTGTAGAAATTCTCAGAATTTAACTGATTTTTAATCATAGATTTTGAATTGACAAACCTTCTAATAAGTAATATTATAATATTTAATATATATTTTTAATATCAGTTTTATAGTAATATTGGGTTCATTGCAAATTTATTCTGAAAAATTTGCATAAAGAACTGTTCAATTGAAAATCTGTGTTACTGTCATTTTTTATGAACTAAAAGGATTTATCACACTATCGTAAAAATTTTATAACTAATTTTTAAAACAAATTTATTGAAATAATCATCATAAATTATATTGGTCAGACTAAATCATTTATAAAAATCATAATTTTTTATAAAAACACTTAATAATAAATATTGTTATTACAAAGTATTCGATGCTTCTATGAAGCAAGTTAATTTTGAATTATCGAACATACTATTTGCATATAAGTTAACCATTACAAAAAATGTATGCCTAATTTATTACTTAAATGAAAAAAAAGGTCAACAAGTTACATTTTTTTGGCTTTTTATGACCTTACTGAAATATTTTTGTATCAAAAATATTGTAAATTCTAATTAATCAGAAAAAATTTTGTATAATTTTGTTCAGGGCGACAGTAGTCAAAGCTCAAAAAGAATTTTGGGTAAAATCAGTAAAATCAGTACCGATCCCGCCATGTCGTTTAGAAAGAAACGGTATGCAAGGCTATATTCCAGATTCAATCACGCCACCACCTCCGGTTCGTCTTTTTGCAGGAAAACTTGATATTTAAAGATACTGTAACCAGTACAATTCTGCTTTTATTAATTTGTAAGAATAAATACCATTTTATTTGATAAACGTTGTTGATTAATTCTTCTGAGCTTATCAATATGTGTGATCAAAATAAATGCTATTCTTTCAAATATTACAAAAAATATTGAAAAATTTTCATCTATAAAATCTAAATAAAAATTTCTAACTCTTTTTTACTCATTTTTGCTTTTTATACAAACAATATACTAAAAAATATTGTAAAAAAATATACCTGACAGAAGTTGAATATATTTGTATACATCAAATATTAATAACGTATATTTTTTAAATGAACAATTTTGATTTCTTTAGTTTGTAAAGTATAAGTATAAGTGTTCAACCTTTAACCTTGAGATTTTGAATAATCAAGATTATAGCCCTAAAATTAATCAAAAAGTCTGCAAAAATCTGACAGAAAATTTTGAAAACATCACAGCATCTTTATCATTTATGCTTTTTAACGATGAAATTTCAAACTTTTAATATTTTCAATGACAACATTTCAAGTTCTAATTACAGTTTTTAAGTTTCACATTGAAAAGAATGAAAAATTTGATTATTTAACTGTTATTGATGCTTTAATTATTATTAATTTTCCAACATTTTCAATTAATGACCGCTACTTGTAAAGAAAATCTAATTAGTAGAATTTAAATATTTTTTCATAATTTTTACAGTAATTCGAAAGTTTATATATATAATATTTTTACGGTAATTCGAAAGTTTATAATAGTACATAAGTGATTTACTAATAGTTTAAAGTATGGAGTGTAGAAATTTTAAGTAAATGATTCTTCAGTCAAACTAACAAGTTGTTTCATGCGTGTTCTTCTGAATTTCATAAATTCACTGACGTGAAGACTGCTTTTAGGGGTTAGATCAAGAGTAATATCTTAGCTATATTACTAGCTTATTCTTGATGACTTTATTTTACCAATTTACAACAACAATTACGGTGTTTCAATGAAGTTATTGTTGTCATAATCACTGGAAATGCTTATTACTTGTAAGTAGTCATCGTTATAAAATGACTTTAAAAAAATCATTAATTTCATAAAATATAGCAATCAAAAATATATCCAATATACCAGTAAATCATTTGAGATTCAAATTTTCAATTAAAATAATATCCATCATATTTGTATTCAAAATTGGAAAAGGAAATATCTGAATTTGCAAATATAAATGTAATTACTATAACTTCATGCATTTGTATGCGAGCATAAAGCATAATTACGCATAACTGAAACTGTGAGGTAATAAGACGTAGTTACGCTAAAATCTGAATCCCATGAAGACGTGAGTTTACACTTTCTAAGAGTGACAGAACTAATAAACTTCACGTAACCATACATTGTTTTCAAAAGTCTTCTCGTTATTTGTTTAAATTGCAATTAATTTTTTCGTGAGAAAGTGATATGTTATGAATATTTAAACTTTGAATGACTTTTTCATATTTCAAACGAATCCTTTGAAAATTTCTTACATTCGTTTTGTATGTATCTGAAAATTTGTGAGATACAATAATCAGAACTAAATTAATATGACTTGGTAATTTTAGGCGAAACCATTTAAGCTTGACACCTATCGGTTGATTGATGCCATTGATGATAATTTTCAATTTGAAGTACTTCTGCGCAACGATGTTGATCAAACACCAAAACCCCAAAGAATCGAAGATTTCTTCAGAGTTAATATTTGGTTCTGTAAATTTGAATGATACTTTCAAAAATTAAATTTAAAAAACGAAAATGCTGAAAAATTTTGAAAATTATTTGAAAAATGATATTTTGTAAATAATAACTTAATATCATTGAATTTTTACCTCAGTATTTAGGTCATGCGTATAGGAGGGAATCGATCAAATGTTAAAGTTACACAACCTTTAATCCCTGCGACAAGAGCGCATACAGTGAGACCATTAACAACGCTTAGACTGTTACCCCAAGCTGTCTCTAAGCGACCATTGATAGCATCCACATTTCCAGTCCAATATCGAATTGACCGTTCTGGATCAGTTGCTAGAACACAAAGGTTCCCCGGTCCATCCAAGCCTCAAATTCTTTCAGTGCAACAAAATAAAACTCCAAATTCAAGAATTATAAATCAAGTGAGAATTTCTGAGATTTATCAATAGTCTTTATAAGGAAGGTGCTTTGAAAAGACTGTAATAATTATTGATCAAATCGGATTAATCAATTATTAATCAAGTCAAGTCTTTTGCTTTTAAAACCAGTGAATGGATTTCATTTAAGCTGATATCAACTGATATCTCAATTAAAACTAATAATCCATATTTGAATAAATTTATATCTCAACTCATTAACTAATAAATATTAGTATAAAGCATCACTTTTCAGAACTAATCTCAAAACTTTGTATCACTATTTGTAATTTTTTAATAAATATCATATTAGCTAATTACTGCAACTGAATTATAGATTTTTCATGAATTCATAGGCTTTTAATAAATACCATTTAAGGAAAGGGAGAATTACATATGTATTTTAAACACATTATTATGGAGGTGTATGGTATGATAACTTAAATATACTCCATCAATTACTTACTATTTTAATAGTAATCTGAAAATAATATATCCAACTGCGTAACTGATCCTATCCTATATATATATATATATATGCTTGACTGCGTAATAATTAACTTCATATCACATTATTAATAAATATATAATAATATGACAGAGCAATAAAAAAAAGCATATACTAATTTTAATAAATATAAAATTATAATTCAAGATGCTTTATTAATTTACTTGTATTACATAACAAATATTTCGTTTCAAAAATAGTATTACTTTCGGTTTTTAAGGTATTCAATCGCCATATCAGATCAATTACTTCTTGATTTTTAGTTTGTTTGAATTTTAAAAAAATTTAACTTACGTGCAAATACTGATCACAAGCAATTTATTTCAGACACTTTTGGCGCAGCAATCACGCTTGGTACATCAGAAGATTCCACGTACGGCTCCAAATTTTGAGCCCAAAAATTCTCATTTGCCAATAAATCAATTCCGTCAAAATTTGTAAGTTTAGTACATCTGAAATATAAACATCACGTAGTCTATTACGTAAATTACCAAAAAGAATTTTTGAATATTTCAGAAAAGCTTTTGATATATATTGCACTAGCGATTTCACGCATAAATTCTTTTTGTGTTTCCAAATATTTTGTTTTCTTCCATCAACTTTTCTCAATATATTTCACAAATTTTTTAAATTCACTTCTACAGAATTTCTTTAATAATAAAAATTGACAAGAATCAGTAGAAAAGAATCTAACATTTCCAAATTGTAATTCATTTTTAGAACTTTTTAATCAGAATAATTTAGAAATATAATTAAGTGAATTCTTTGATTAACTAAAATCCGAGAATAAATTTTGTGGCCGCAAAAAATTTGAAAAATCAACGCTCTAAAATGATTTGATTAATAATACCATTTATTTTGCATCGAAAATTATATCATTCTTAAATAAATCAATCTTTTGAAAAATTATTAGCACCAATTTAAAAGTGTATAAAAAGTTTTTTATTCAAACAAGATGAAAAACAATTAAAAATAAAATGAAATTTAGAGCAAAATTATCCGATCAACGGCAGATCATACCTGGATTGGTAAGATCTACTGATCAACATTTCGATTTTACAAGATCAATCAATCAACAACCAATTACGTCTCAATTTCAGTTTAATCAGCAAATATCAAATCCTCAACAAACATTTTTATCTGTATCTGATAATCAACGCCAATTTATTCAACCCATTGATAGTAAGCAATATTATATAAAAAATAATGTTATTTGTTCATTCACTCTTTAAAAATTGTAAATAAGCATTAATTTGTTAAAATCACTAGTTTATAGCAGAAATTATGACAAAATCAAAAAAAAAAGAAATTATGACAAAATCAAAAATTAATAAATAAAAAAGTATTATAAAATGTGCATAAAATGACAATAAATAATTTTATATTATATAATAATAATATGAAGTGGACTTAGTTATATTTGTCACTAAATCATAATCATTTTATGCCAGCAATTATCAACAATATTTAAGCCATAAGGTTTTATACAAGTACTGATCTAAATTAAGAATACTTAAAGCTGTCATTTTAAATTGGTTAAAATATTATCCATTAAAAGTAAGTCTTAATTTTTACAATTAAAGTTATAGTTTTCTATTTCAGCTTGCACAGATCTGGATGCAAATAACTTGTGTCGAGGATGGATAGCATACTGTAGCACTTCAGAATATATGCGACTGAATTGTCGAAGAACTTGTCAATTATGCTAATTAACTTTAATTTAATTATATTTTATACTTATGCAACATTATATCTGCTTAATTATATACAAGCATTGAAAAAAATTGAATGTTATTAGATATTGTACAAAGATTAGTAAAGGGATTTCAAGTACATATTATTAGATCTCATTCTGAACTTTCAATATGTTAAAAATTATTATTTAATAAGTTTTCTTGAATTATTACTTTTTTTATTATTGTAATCAAATCATAATCGATTGATAAAAGCGAGTTTTATTATTATCAATTAGTAAAGATAAAACTCAGACGATAATAATCACTATTAACTGATATGATTTTTGATTCAAAATAAATGATATTATTAATCAGATGATTTTAGAGGGTTGATTTCTCATGAACTTTCAATTTATTCTTAGCAAATTTTTGTGACTACAAAATTTATTCTCTGAACCAAAGAGATTACTTTATTACATTTCTTAATTATTTCAATTAAAAATTTATAAAAATGAATTAAAATTTAGAAATATTTTATTCATCCCTATTGATTCGTGTCAATTTTTTACTCTTAAAATAATTTTAATAATTTTATATTAAAGTTTTATTTTATTTTTGCATTGTAATATCATCAAATACTAATAAGTAATTTCTTAGATCGAATTTTAAATTTTAATTAATAGACTTTCATTTAACTTTATTACATATATTCAATAATACTATGATAGTTTCGTATTTTTATACAAATAAAATAAAATTTGAAAACTGCAGAAAAAAACGATGAAAATGTAAATTACAACTAAGAAGTGATTAAAGAATAGAAGTGATGAAAAGTAGAAAAGTATTGCATTGAATTATCAGTAGATGAAATTATCAGATCATTCTACAATTTTCATTTATTTAATTTATATTTAATGACTTCAAAAAAACCAGTTTACAGTAATTAATGTAAATTGGGTAATTAAAAAACATGAGATTCGTTTTGATGTATTATATATTCCTCAACTTTGAATTTAAATTGCAATTTGATTGTAAGTAAAGACTAGTTAACATCTAATAATCACTGCGTGATAAGTATTTAAGCAACTTATTTTTGTCAATGTTATGGACTTATATTATGGTTTTGCAGTTGATGCGAATTAATTTTGCAATATTTTCCACACTAAAAATTTGAATAAAATAAAGCGTTTAAATGTAAGTTTTTTTAATGTAAAAAAAATAATTATTCAGTGAAAAATACGCTTATTCTTGATATTGATTACAGTATATTTGAATACTTTCCATGTGCATAACATTTGAATTTTGGATTACTAATAAACCGAAGCAAAAATATACAATAAATAATAATAAAATAGATTAATTTGTAATTACATCGAAAAAATCTAAAACAAATACAAAGTCATTTTCTAATAGTTACTCCAAGCATGCAGTCAATATAGATATAACATTAGTATAAAGTAAATTGTAACTGAAGAATGTCAGGTGCAACTATGGGAGGACCACGCTATGCTAAAACAACGTGAAATGCAGTACTGCAGTAACGTGAATTAGTTGTAAGATCAGAAGTGGTATCCCTCGGATACATTCAATCGTTACGATAGGATGTCTTTTAATAGAACGATTATGCTAGCATTACCATTTGAAGCTTAGCAAATATGTGAAGTCCAAGTAGTATTGTAAATATTGCTAACACAGATGCACCGACAATAGAATCTTTATTGTAAAAGATTACTGTACACGACAGCAGCAAATTGTGAGTAGGACCACAAAGTTAAAATGGGACACATAAATTTCAAATTGGGATCATGTAATTTCTTTTAGTCATTTGTATTGTAATTCGATCTAATTAATTTTAGCATTACAAAAAGAAAGTAATGGAAGAACTTCACTTTAAGCATAAAAAAATAAAATTCGAGCAAATAATATGTTGTATTTCAGTGGAAAGATTTTTCAAAAATTCTTTGCATTCTTTTAAAATTTTTTCAAGACTTTTTTTTCTTCATTTACTGTCAATTTGATAATTTATTTCTCACGATATTTGCAATTCTATTTTGAGACAAAATTTTTGAGAAAAAAATAAAAATAAAAACATTAATCAACCATTTCTTCCATTACTTAAACAGTCAAACTTCCACTTTACTAAAAGAAAATTCTTTAAGTAATCAGTATCACTGCTTAAATATATTAAAGCCAATATAATTTGACGGGTATTAAAGGATTACTCGATGAATGTAAAGAATCAGAAACTGATCGTTTCTTTAGTTAAAAGGTCAGATGTACAATTTCAAAAAGGCCTACAGACGGTAAACAGACAAATTTTGCTATCAGTGTGGAAAAAACCAATTACAATTCTAGCAAATCCGAGATAACTAAATTATAACAAATTACATACAATAAAAACTGAAAAAATTATAAGACTAAGAGCAATTCATTATGACAACTGAAACACAGCTACAAATTTCTGTTAAATTGTACAGCTAGATCATTTAGCTGTTAAATCATTAGAACAGTTCATGTAGAAAACAAATCAGTGGTGTTGCAAATGAACGAAATAAACAGTAAATATAACTGTTGCAGTGAGGTGATTAATCATATAACTAAAGATTTCTTTAATCTCATAAGTGACCGTTGATGGAGCGCACTCCCTGTAGAGAACGCAGACAATGAAATGCAAAAAATTTAACGAAATATCATGCAGTGGCAATTGAAAAGTGAAAAGTGAAAAATTAATTTTCTTAACACAAAACAGTACTCAAGATGCAAAAGATTAAGGATTCTTAAAAATTAACGACTCTTCTTCGCTTCATGAATCTCCTCTCTTCGTCTTGTGTATGTTTCCGTTGCTTCTTCACTAAGTTTAGTGAACTGCTCAATCATTTTAGATCTAACCAAATCAGCTAATTGTGGAACATCTTCAATCGTTTTCTGTAAAAAATATAAAAATAAGACCTGAATGTTATTATAGATAATACAATGAAATGATCGAAATTGTAAACAAAACATTCGAAACATACACCAACTGTCTCGATCGGCTCCATAACTTCTACAATTGCATAGCCTGAATTCGCAAAGTATCGCATATCTTTATTATAAAAATGCTTGTACGATGATATAACTATTGGTATGATTGGGATCTGTGCCTGAAATAATTAGCAGTTCATAATGGATGCAATTCAAAATACCAAAACTTTTTATTTGTAGTAAATAGAGTTATTTGCAATAACGTGAATGAATTCAACAAAACTTCCAACGGAACAAAATCTTTCATAATATAAAATTTTATAAACAGAATTCCAGACGAGATTTTACAAACAAAATAATATGCTTACAAAAACAGCCAAATTGAAGGCGCCTTTTTTAAATTCAAGCATATGTTCCCCATGGTTTCTAGTTCCTTCTGGAAATATCAAAACGCTTAAACTTTGTCTTGTAATCTTTTTAGCACATTCTTCCAGTGACTGTAGTGCTTTTTCTCGATTAAAACGATCCACAAATACTGCTCGACTCTTGAAACTAATTCTTATCAATAATCAAGATTAAAAGTTGCAATCAAAACATTTTTTTAGATACAGGAAAATTTAAACATTCTGATTATAAGAAAATGATCTGTGATTATGCCAGTATTCTGGAATAACTTTTTTAAAGAGACAAAAAAATCAGGTTTACAACACATTACTCCCAATTTTTTCCATAACTTACCAAAACAGAGGCAAAATTAAAGAATGGTATGTACTTCAAAGACTTTTTGATCATTATAGTGCAGTTTGGCGGCCAAAAATGTGACAGAACAACAATATCGATTGAGCTCTAAAACATGACTGAATTCAAAAATCAAATGATAAACTTTTTATAGAAATTATCTGTACTGACTAAAAGTATGACTAAATTCATTAAAATAATGTTCTGATATCACCAATGCAGTTTAACAATAGACGAAATCACTGCAAATGTTTTTTAATCCACCACAAAAATCACAAATAAAGCATGAGCAATCTACCTGATTTGGCAAAGTTCATGTCTTGAAACTAAATTTGTTGCTTACGAAGTTCGCAAATAAAAAAAATATTAAGTATATGAAGACATATTAGAATCTACTATAAAATCAGGTTGAAACTGTTTTTATTCGAAAATTCTTTCATTTAACATGCAATTCGTCACTTGATAAATGAATGCTTAAAAAAATCTATTTTTTAAAATAGCCAAAAAAAACCTACAATAAAATTTAAAAACTAGCCTTATCATTATTGTTTGTTTTTAAATAACATGTCAGAAATTATAACAAGTTCTCAGTGAGCTGAGATTCAAAAAAAACTCACTAGTTATAACAGAAAATAAGAAGGAATGAAAGACAAACTAACATTAAGTAACTGAAAACAGTACCTGGTGATTACATACAAATATAAATGGCCCCGATTTTTGCAAAATTTCACCATTCCGAACAACTACATCTACGTTTGTCCACCTTGAGATAAAATTAAATGAATCGAAAACAAATTTCGGTACCTGCGAAATAAATTACAGATTACTCACAAAGGTAATTAGCTAGTTTGCTATATAAATGTGATTCAAGAAAATTAATGAAAACTTATGAGAATGAAAAAAGTATCGTAATCATGTTCTTGAAAATATTAAAACTTACATCACCGAAAAAATATAAAGGCCATGCTAGGCACACGATTACTGCATTCAGAAGTATAGACGCATAAATGCCAACCATTTTAATGTAATATAAATTTTTTGGATTGAAAGTCAAAAAGTACACTACGACAACGAGCAATGATAAAACCACTGATAACTGGCATACGAAACAATGATCGTGAGATTGTGCTTCCTCCATTGTTATCTGATTTTCTTAGCTAAAACAAAATTAGTGAAAATTTGAAACTCTCGCATATCCTTCAACGCAATTTCGACTCCTGACATCAACTTGTTACCAATAATTAAAGACCGAAAAAGCTTATAGAAGAATCCAAAAACCCCAATAATTATTAAAATTGTGATTTATAGCAGCTGACAAAATTGACTAACTAAAGATACAGAACTCCGACTACTGTTTACGAAAAATTTTCAATCTATGGAAAATCTATGTACCTTCTAGTATTGTACTTCAAACTTATACTTGCTACTTATAAACCAAACTGAGTTACAACAATTTGTTTTAAAGTGATGTTCAGAATCACAAGCAATATGGCTTTACATATGTCAATACAAGTTACTCAACCTTGCATAAACAGAAATAACTTCTTTATATTCCCGTTGATTTCCTTCAGCTAAAATTGATAACCTATGAAATTAGAAAACAATTAATAACCAAAAATGCCATAGTAAATTTTATCAATTTGTAGAAATGTTTAATACTGAGATCTTTACTCCAGCTTTAGAATGACTGAACTATCACTTCTTCTTCATTTGAAAATTGTCCCAAACAAAAAGTTATCAAGCCTTGAATTAACAATAAACATACAGAAGCAAGGAAAAAAAACAATAAATTCCACGACCCTATATTAAAACTGAAGAAAATATTAAAAAACAATTAAAACAAATGAAAATGGTATTGGAATAGTAAATAGCAAACAAACAGTGCTGACTATCATATCCGACCAACTGTGAGTTTTTTGTTTGTATTCACTTTAAAAAGTGTCATGTAACAATTTGCTTTTTTAAAGTGATGTTCAGAATCACAAGCAATATGGCTTTACCTATGTTAATATAAGTGTCTGCAATGTTCTGAAAAATTAAGGAAAATCCTATTACAATTATGAATTGGTTACTCCAATAGCAAAAGTGTCTAAAATTTTGAGCACAAAACAAATCACTAATGAATAAACACAGAAACTTTGTTATAAAATAGTTTCCACCGTAAAAGGATAACCAACTCATAATTTTTGACAAGAAGAAACAGCATATATAAAAAATACTTTCAACACAAAACTCGAGCTATTCCAAATTGCCTGCAACATTTCATATAATTAATTTGAATTAAAATATGCAATGACACAATATAATTTAGACTGATGTCAAACATTTGTACCAAAGTTCCAGAACATGACAAACTTAACAATCCTTACAGCCATATTAGAAAATTATGGCATTTTTAACAATGCTTCATAATCAACTTCCCCATTCGGGAGCAGTGGTAACTGTCCTTTATTTGCAGTTCCACTTAGCCCTATACCTGATAATGCAAACTGAGCAAAATCCATTTTACCAGGAGAGTAGCTAGTCACAGAACTGTAAATGAGGAAATTGTTACAAAATGTTTATGCCATTGAATAAGCGCTTTTCAAATAGTTTCCCTAGTAAATTTTTTTTCCACTCTGCCCTTTCAAATAAAAAGTAGAAGATGAATGAATATGAAAAAAACTACATGAAAAACTAATATTTCTAATAATTATCAACAAACCTAGTCAGCCACCACATCAAAAACGGCTGAGTAAATGCTATAAATAGCAATAAATATATTTTGCGTTTCCGTCCAGTATAACTGTGGCCACTGTAAACATCCTGTACATCCAATACAAAAGTTTTCACCGATCGCAGCTGTAATTAAAACAGCATCACAAGTCAACTATGAAGGCAATAAAAAGCTGGTCTGCAACTACTACTATTTTGCCTAATTATTATACACCTCAGTTTCTTTCCGATTTTTCTTCAGTAATTTTAAAAAATTTTCATCTTCAAAACTGCAAAACAATACTTAGATTGTAAGATTATGAAAATTTTACACAGTACATTATTTATTTTGCAATAACGAAAATCTATCTAAGATCACTGTTGCAAAAAATTAAACAGGAATGACAAACAAGCAGAATGGAGTATATCTTTTTTAGCTTTAATTTATGGAGTTTTTTACGCGCTACTTTTAGGGCAGCAAAAAAAGACATACGAGGAAAAAAACAACTGCCAAAGACGTATATGCTAGAACCAAATTGTACAATGACTTATCACCCAGTACGAAGGCTAATAAAGTAACATTCATTCTGAAATTGCAGTTCAAATGAATAGCACCTTGTTAACATATATGCAGATTTTTATGCTCTCCACCTTATTCAAGAATGAAGTGATTAGTGATAAAAAAATTCAAAAAACTTTTCGTCTATGAAGCCTAATTTTTTCTAATAAGAATTATTTAAAGAAAAAATTATTGAAAAATTTAAAGAAAAATTATTATTAAAAGCTTACCCGACAAATTTGTAGCTGCTATATGCGAGTGAATGCCAGAACGTGAGAGATTGAGATATATTCATGACAAACCTCGTTATAAACAGTATCAAGTTTTCGAAAAAAAGGTATGCCAAAGCGTTCGTTGTAATTATACCCAGCTGTTCAGGGGTAAACCTGAAAGACAATATTATCAAGAATGTGATTTCGATACTAAGCCAATGTTTTCTAATTAATCAACCTTTTTTGTGTTCCTAGCAGAAATCCAGAAATAAGAATATAAGTAACGTAAGCCATTAATGGAATATATAAATCAGGTGCATTTACATCCGATCTTGGAGGTACAGGTGAATCAGATGAATCATACTTGATAGCCCAATCCTGGAAATGTGCTGAAATGATTTAAAGTAGACCAAGAAATGAGTGAACTGAGTCATGTAAATGGAAAAAACTTACGCGATGCAAGAAAGGAAACAGTATAAGAGCCAACTTCTTTCCCACGTAAGCATTATCGACGGCGAAATAATACTTTAGTTGAAAAGCAGAAAGATATTTTGTTAACTGAAAATTAAGACTTTATTTCAGTTCCTTCGAATAATAATTTTGCTAGTTATTGTAGATGAAATATACATGCTGCGAAAATTTTGTAGTAACAAAAATAAATACTTTTTCCTTTTGCTCAACGGCAAACTGACCCCCGATTTGTTTTGCAACATTCAACATAGGATCAGATATAATTTGATTGGAAAAAGACTGCATATTCACAAAGTCATACGGATCTGCAAGACAATATCGAATATTAAAGCAGAAATTTGAGAATTAAAATACATAAATACGAACAATAATTCAGATCCATTCAAAAATATATTTAAATCATACCAATCACAAGCCATAAAACCTCATTTTTTTAATTATAAATCATCGTGTTAATATGAAATTCAAGGTTTTAAAAGAAGCTATGCAGACTGAAAATATTAAATGTCACTTGCTAAATTCGAATTCAAGTGAATTAGCTGGATATATTCAAATAATGAAGATCATAAGTTTATAAGATATTAAGTTACGTAGTTGACAACTCACTGGTACATAAAATATAACATCTAAGGCATTGATTAAACCAATTATAAAAAGGTGCAATATTTTTGACAATGCTTCAGGTAAGAAACCAATCAAGCAAACTTTGGGGTCCAGCTCCGAACGACTGCTTTTGATTAATTTGAGAATAATAGTCGGGTGGTGCAGATACTGGAGGAGCAGTATTTTTTTTAGCTTGTTGACCATAGAAAATGCCAGTATCCGATGGTGGCATTGTTGTCGGATGACTGCTAAAAACAATAATTTGATGAAAATAGAGATTACACAGAAAACTGCTAATTTCAGGCAGTAAAAAGTAAAACAATACATACCGTAGTAAATAAGTAATCATTCAAAAATTATAAAAAAGACGACTAATCAATTTTAGCTATTATATTTTGCATATTAAGTACAAGTCAAGACTTTTCCAACGAATTCAATTAACCTTTGGACACGATTATGCCAGGGCTCATTCCCTTGTTGCTGCGAATACTGACTATTATAATAGCCAGTGTAAGCATTGTCATCATTCCAACCCCAATTCGGATCTGTCATTCCTGTATTATTCCTAAAATTTGAATGAATATAATTGCATAAAATGCTAAGAGAAATTTTACAAGCATTTTGGCCAGCATAGAAGTAAACTATTTTCTGATTATACTTAATATATTAAAAAGGCTAAAAACACTCAAAGTCTGATCTAATCTTTAATATTCAGTATACTTTATTTGACGTCAACTTATACGAAGAAGTTGAACAAACTTCATAGAAACGAGAATGAAGCAATTCACATTGAACATGAAGTCTAGACATAATAAATACATTAAAATAACTTAGGAATCCATTTACTAAACAAAATTAAATATCTAAAATTAGCTTTAAAATAAAGAAGATTATTATATCTGCGTTCTCAAAAATTAATTCTCTTGTCGCTATATGCAACAGAAGATCCCTCTCGTAAATTGTCATACTAATAATAATTGCGGAAGCAAAACATCGCATATCAAAATATGTGTACATCAAATTATGACGTCAAATCAAAATGTAAAAATGAGGAAAAGGACTTTCAGTAAAATTTGTATATTGGAGTATTACTTTTAATAAAGCATTTTTTTAAGTAGTAAATTATTTTATTATTTTCAATATTATATTCCTAAGGCAGTGAGTTTTTACTTCTTGAGTTATTTGTTCAGCTACTGAATCGTTTTAGTCATTTTGACTGTTGTAGAAATCACAGAATTAGATATTTTCACAGTAATATTATTGCTTTTTCAATTTTTTTACTCACAGAAGGCTAAGATTACATACAAAAAGTAATAAGTTTACTAACGAAAAAGTTGAAATAATTAAAGTTAATTAAATAATATAATTTATTTGTTGCGTTTTAATATATTAACAATTTCACATCTATTAATAACTTTAATATTTCAGTTAATATATTTGAAATTTGATTGACAAAGCAAAACATTCGTTCAAAATATGCTGAAAAGTTTAAATAATAATAAATATATTAATTTTTGAAACTTTCATCAAATAAATGCTAGAAATAAAAATAAATATCAGCAGTTTTTATTAGAAGTTTGTAAAAAATATCTTTACAAGCTTCTAACTATTATTATTATTTTCTCTTTCGTTGCTTGCTATTATTATGACTCTTGATGTCCTTTTATTATTGTTATTATTTATTATTATTAATTAAATTGTTATTATAATTTGCCATTATTATTCTCGAAAACACATTTTTTT
>UYYF01004812.1:0-14488 GCA_900618365.1 Thelazia callipaeda
TATATATATATATATATATATATATATATATATATATATATATCAAATATTATCATATTATAATCACATTTAGGCTATATGTACAGAAGCTGGAATGTTGGCACTTCGCGCTCAACGCAAATTTGTCTGCTTGGAAGATTTTGATAGAGCTAAGGATAGAGTTATAATGCAGAAGAAAAACGAAGCGCCAGCAGAATTTTTCTTATGATTATTTGTAATGCGGGCAAAACATTTTACAAGTAATAACATATTTCTGCTTGAATTAAATTTTGCGGAACCAAATATAATGGATAGTTTTATTTGTCACAAGTACAAAAGGCTTATTCTTGGATTTATTCGGCATTGGTTTTCTCAAGCAGGTCTACTTACTTACAAAATATCCCGGTTCGGTATTCTTTTGAAGAAGTTAAAATTTATATGTAGTATTATCGATGATTAGATTGCATATTATCTGTATTAATCATTAATTATACACGAAAATCCAAAGAAATGTTATTAAAATTGAAGCCCATTGTATTGTTTGTATCAGAATGAGCTCCAGTTTGTACTGATTGATGTAACAGCTAATGCTCAAAATACTAAAGACTAATCTTTATAAATTAATTTCAAGCTATATCCACTAAATTCAAATTTTGAAAAATCCTACTTCTGCTGCTTTCATATACTAATCATCTAACTTTCTGATTTCTGCCTTCTCTTTAATTCTTCCAGTTCTTATGTCTTTTCTACTATTTTTCAATCATTTGTAAACAACTACATATTTATCATGCAATTTTCTTACTGAAAAAATAAAATGCGATAGCCTAATAAAGTCAAACATATCTTTATGAAAGTAAAAACTTTTGATAACGAACTCCCAATACTAAAAATATTAATTAAAAATCTTAACACCCAAATAATTAATCAAATTTTTTAATTCAATTATTTGTGATATGAGATGGATGGAGTTAAAGTTAACTCCATCCATCTCATATCACAATCACAAGTAACTGAATTAAAAAAAATTAACAAGCACTAATTAATTGATAAACAGTGGACGATGGCTTTTTGTTTACTCTTTGTAAGAGCAAACAAAGTTCGTAATTTCTTATCAGAGCAAAATGAGTAAAAAAAACTTGTCATCATAAATATAATTGAAAATCACATGAAAAGTATCAAAAAGTGTTGCTTTAATTTATAGCTAAAGTTTTTATGGCTAGAGAAGTCTCTATGGTCATAGAAGTCTCTATGGTCCTAGAAGTCTCTATGGTCATAGAAGTCTCTATAGTCATAGAAGTCTTCATGGTCAGAGAAGTGGTTGAGGAGTGTGCTTTTTACTTCACAAAACATTTGTCATATTTTTGTTGATGTATGGCAGCGAGCAATTCTCAGTCTTGTCAGTGTTGAGTGATAAACAAATGAAATGTAAGGAACAATTTGCGAATAATGAAGTTTGCATAATTTCACGATGATACGGTCCCTTGAAAATATACGAACATGTTTTCTTTTTGAAAGCAAGACAAAATGACCCAATAAAAAAACGATAACTATGTCTTCTTAGCCATGTGCTAAAATATGATTTGGCCTATGATGTGACCTTTAGAAAAATTTCTTGTCAGGAAAATGCGGGTTGACCTACTTATTTTCTGTTGACATACGATATAGGAACGTTAATTTTGCATAATGCCACATTTGCATATGCACTTAAACTCGTCATCATAGCGAATAAATTGTTACGGAAAGACGGATACAAGATACAACACCTCAGGCGTACCTGGAAGTGTTGATTTTTCTGCGATTATTTCATATTTCAGACCAAGTATATATTTCAGAGTAATTAGTGTCTAATTCAATCTACCTATATAAATGATGAATATTCAGTAATTTAATTAAAATATGAATTTACTCTTTTCAGTTAGATTTTGACTATAAATCAATGTGTCAAGTTAGTCTCAATCACATTTAGAAAATAATTCATCACTTTTTCAGCTATTAATTTGAGACTGATAAAAATTGAATTGACTAATTAATGTAAAAGTTAGTATGAACAACTGAATCATTAATTTAGTTCCAGAATGAGCTATTCAAAAGGTAAAAGTTCAAATTAAGTACTCTCAAGTTTTTTTTGCTGATAATTTATCAGTTTCATATTTTTGTTGTACATTTGTGTTTCATCTACAATTGTTTTGACTAAATTGCGTGTACGCTATCAACGACAACTGTGTTATTTCTAGAATTTAAAGTTCATTTAGAAAAAATGACATATTGCATAAATAGAAAAGAAATAAACAATTTGACTTATCGTTTTCTCAGTGATTTTTGTCAGAATAACTACGTAAGCGTTCTGCATAACTCTTTCCTGTCTGTTATTTCTTTCTCTGTCTCTCTCCCATCAAACTGTTCATTCACCTTTCACTTTGAATAAATGCTTTCCTCCTCACAAAAAAAATCATATGCCGCACACAGACACACACACACACATGCATACACTTTCACGTATGCATACACGCACTCACACAGACACATACATACATACACACGCATTCACACTCACATGGACAAGACGTAAATTTGATTGCTAAACAATCTTTTTATTCCTTAAATTTACAACTGAACTCAACTTAAAATGAATGATTCATTGTTAATTTTTCACGAATGCTTTTCTGTTACATATTTACATGCTTTTTTCATCATTTCAATCTTTTAATTTTATTTATACCTAGACAAAACGATACAGTTTCTCTGTACAGAAATACAGTATTTACTGCAAAGTGTCATGTTTTCACATATCTTTGATATTTAATACAGTTTTATATCGAGGTATAAAACTGCATAATAAGGAAAAATAATTTTCGGTGTGGTCGCTTTCCATTTATTCCTTCTTCAATAAGTCTCGGTCTGTCTATTACTACAGACTTTGCGTTCTTTTACGCTAGAGATGACCTCTGCTTTATATATGCACTGATCACACTCAAATGCATACTTTACACTTATCATATGTATATGCTCAAGTCCTCTGGTAGTATGTATCTCGTACTGTTCATCTCTTGCATACAATTGATTTTTGTTTTACGCGGATGTAAGAAGTGGTATGATAACTAGTAGTTGCTCTGACCATCAATATAGAATATTTGCTATAGACTATTTTTTCGGGTTTGAAGTTGCTTTTCATTCACTTTAGTAAATAGCTTAGCTTAAAGCACCTTTCGAACGATTTGAATAACATTGACATTTCGGAGAGCAAAATACGAGACTTTATATGATCATTTTGTTTACACTTTAGGCCTTGAATTTCATGAAAAAAATTATGATCTGACACATCTTACTTAATGATTTTACGATTTGTTTGTTTTACTTTTCACTTGCAAACATTCTTTTTTATTTATATTATATTGTTTAATTCATAATTCATATGTATATGTAATTTAGTGAGAATTTAATCAATTATTTGCAATAAAAACTTTTTAGCATTTTGGTTGTTATTGCGTGTTTTTCAACAAATTTCAATAAATGGCTTTTGCAAAAACATCGTCGATTCTAAGCGTTTTAAAGAAAGATATATGGACACGTAGTCAGCGTCTAGTCAATTCGTCACCCAAAGTAAAATTTATTGAATTTATAAAAGTAATATTTTTAATTTGAAGAAGTTGGAAAATTGCGTACAGTTAATGGAACTAAAAGTTTTACAACAACTTTTGCCTTGATATATTGAATAAAATTACAGATTGCTTTGTTAGGCGCATCTGGTGGGATTGGGCAGCCTTTAGGACTACTGCTTAAAATGAATAAGCATGTAGCGAAATTGGCAGTATACGATCTAAAACATACACCGGGAGTAGCTGCTGACCTCTCTCATATTAATACAAGAGCTCACGTGATTTTAATTATTTTTTATTATTTATCATTTTCTTATTTTGTAAACACTTGATATTATATTTGCTTTAAGTGTCATAATTAGCTTTTAAACTTTAGGTAACTGGTCATACCGGTCCCAAGGAACTGACTGATGCCTTAAGTAATGCGGATATTGTAGTTATACCTGCTGGTTTGCCAAGGAAACCAGGTTTCGCAATTATATTTTTTTTCGGCGTTAAGAATTTTAGCACTCGCATTAATCATTTTCATAAATTTTGTTGAGTAGAATTTTTTTTTACTATTACAGCGTATCATTTTTTAGGTATGACTCGAGATGATCTGTTCACTGCAAATGCAAGTGTAGTTCGAGACTTATGCGAAGCAGCAGCGAAAGTATGTCCGACAGCTTTATTTGCTATCATTACTAATCCTGTCAACTCAACTGTGCCAATCGCGTGTGAAGTATTTAAGAAACATAAAGTTTTCGATCCTCGACGTGTATTCGGCGTCACAACACTTGATGTAGTACGATCAGCTACATTTGTTGCTGAAACTAAAGTATATCTTTATTTTTTTTAATTTTGGCAGAAACTAATGAAAAATGCATGTTGTTTTCATATTTTTTTCTTTTATTTTTGTAAAAACAGTCTTTGACTTTCATTCAATATAAAGATTTTGGGAAGAAAGCAATTCTACATTGCTGTGAGTTTTTTTAGGGTTTAGATGTGGAGAAAACAAATATCCCAGTGATTGGTGGCCATTCTGGAGTTACTATTATTCCGCTTCTTTCTCGGTGTGAACCTTCTTGTAAATTCTCTGATAATGAACTAATAGGGTTGACGGAACGAATACGAAATGCTGGTACGGAAGTTGTGATGGCGAAAGCTGGTGCTGTAAGTTATGAATTCTTTTTATCATCGGAATTTTCATAAAAGTAGTTTTCGACTTTTTAAATCACTTAAAGTTAAAACTGTCATTATTTTTATCCATATTATCATTTAAGTTAAATTATGTTGCTCTTTGAAAAAAAAGAAAAAAGTTAATTATTTTGAGTCATACGTAGCTTGTTATTCCTGCTATTTTGTACGAAAAATGAGGAAATTGATATACATCATCATGTTTTATTAATTATCAAAAGTGCAGGGTTCGGCTACACTTTCAATGGCTGCAGCAGGTGCATACTTCATTGAAGGTTTAATGAAAGGTCTTAGAGGTGAAAAAAATGTTCAGTGCGCATATGTAGCGTCAGATGCATGTGATGGTTTAGATTATTTTGCAACTCCATTAACGATTGGCGTAAGTTTTTATCAACGAGTTTTGATGTTACATGTTTTTAAAAGACTTCATGCCTTTACTACTTTCATTAAGTTTCTTGTTTACATTACAATCTTTTGTTTGAAATCATGATCAAGATGAGTAATCGTATTTTCTATTAATTACTTTGTGAAAAATAAATAAACCTAATAGTAGTTGAAGTGCAGAAATTAAAATGAGTCTAATATGGGTTTTATTTTTAGAAAAATGGTGTAGAAAAGATTTTGGGGATGGGCAAGCTTAGTTCATACGAACGAAAATTACTGGATATCGCCATTCCAGAACTGAAAAAAAATATCGCTAAAGGTGTGAAATTCGTCTCTGGGTAAAGAAGTTTTGTTATTAAACTTTTTAAATGGATAATACTCATGAAGTAGAAAATTGTTAACAGTACTTTGTTACGTGTATCAGTAAAACCTATTCTTTGTTTTCATAAGCATCACGAATTCTTCCTACGCTTTTGAATTGTGCTTACAGCCGTATAGAAATTGTTTTCTCTTTCATAGTTTGATGTTCTTTTATCGCACAAGACCTTTTCCCTTGTTTGTCGTTTTAATATAAAAAAATATTCGTTCATATAGACATATCTACTTTAGTGTTGATGTTATGATTACTTCTTACCTCTATTATGATCTTGAAAAGTGCTGTCGAATATGATGTCACACTTTTCAGTTTAATTATATACAAGTTTTTTTAGTCATGTCTTCAAGCAATTAAATTTTTTCTTTTGAGTAATGTGTTTAACATCAAATCTGAATATCTAAAGCGAATGGAATGGTGATAGTGCAGAAGATAGTTTTATGCTTACTGAATTTATACAGTTATTATTGCCAAACAAGCGTAATAATCTAGAAAAATTCAATTATTTCGGAAAGTCGCTGATGAGGTTTCTGGTACTAGCTTAGTGTTTGTGTTTGAATCTTTTTAGATCACATGAATTTAATTCCCGCCTTTTGCGGCTGTAAAACTCTTATAGTGTCGAAATGCAACTTTCCGTATCAAAATTTGGAAATTAATTACTTGCATTCTTATTCTGCCTTTATCCCGTTCAGCAACGGATTGTTCGTATGAATGTGCATTAAGTCGAGATTGCCGGTCAGTATAGCGGGTTGATTCACTGATGATAGAATAGATCGATTAGATTCAATAGTGCTTAGCAAATATCTAATCAGTTTGGCCTGGAAGAGGACGTGTAGAAAGTCACTTTAACATTTCACTAGTGTAAGAAGTGTTTTTCTTTTTGGGAGTATTTTTTTGCTAAGTAATCATTAAGTGTAATCATAGATTAATACAGCTAGTTGTAAATAAAAAATCATCTGTAGGTAATGTCGTGGAGCTATTTAAAATTTGCTACGCACAGTTTTAGTGTTTTATGCGTATAATTTTTAACATAGTATAGTAAATGTAAGTTTTGCTTTTGTGCATGCTATGGAAGATGTTTGTTAAATAATTGTTTTTTAGAGCTTCATGTTCAGTTTATAAAACTGAAAGCATGCTGAGTAATAATTTATTAGGAATTGCTATCCGGAAACATTTTGTACCATTCCCTCTCTTTGCTCGATTTTGTAGTACTGTCGATGATGGAAAAGATGGCTTACAGAATGGACATGCGGAAGAACTAAAAACAACAGTTAAAATTGTTTCTAAACTTCGGAAGATACCGAAAAGTACACTTCATAGAGTATCAGCAATTGAAAATCTACAGTCGGAAAACATTCGAAGTGATTTTGAATTTTCTCGTAATCAGCCTCTTCGTTGTTGAATATGATCTGCTTTTAAAAGATCAAAGTAGAAAATTTTGTGAACATATCACCTAGTTTGTAGAGAAGTCGTTGGAAACAAAGCAGAAAAAAGATTGGAAAATACCAAAGCCAAGTGAAGTAACTACAGAAGAAGTTTTATCAGCCGTTAATTCAGTCATCGAAGACCTTCATAAAAATGATATAGCCAATCAAAAAAAGTAACCATATAAAAAATCACATAAAAACTTTGGTTTATTGGAAGAAGAATATATTTTTTGAAATTGCTTTTTTTTACATAGTTTTGATAAGTATTTTGCCAGTTATCTAACTTAGTATTGCAAGCACTAAGAAAACGTTATTTATCTCACCCATGGCCGTAAACAATTGTGATAACAAAGTAATATGTCAGAAGTTTTAATTCTGAACTTGGTGAAATACTCAGGACGAAAAGCGAGCTGGTTGAAAAGTTAATGGAATATGAAAAAGAAAATTTTGAAGCTGCAACCAGTGCACAGTACGGTGAAATGTTGTCCGATAAGGTTTTTGCTAGTTTTTTGGCGAGTGTCAAGGAAGAAACAATAAGACCTCCTCCAAGGTAAAAGAAATGTTTCTGGATTACTTTCATGTTCTGAATTTATTTTTCAGAAATTTCTACATTATTACTTGTTTGTATTAAAGAAATATGTTTGTCAGAGCTATCGAAATGAGACGAATACGCCGAGGAATGCTGCTTTTAAAACGCGAAATATTTTATCAAGCTCTTCAGGTAGCACTCAAAATTTTTTCATATCTTAGTGCTGATTGATCTAGCAATTATTTACAAGATTTATGTATTGATCTAGATCCTGTTAATTCGCATATTTTGATCATCCTTTGCAGTCTGGTCATAAAGCTGAAAATGCGCGGGAGATCGCGGAACGTGCTGTAAAGATAGCTGAACAAAGAGCTGTTAAAAAGCATGAAATTTTGGTTGAGAATTATACAGAAGAACAGAAAGAAAAAATGTTAAAGGAAGTTGAACAAACTAAGAAAGAAAACGAATTCTATGATGTCGCGTTGCAACTAGCAAGGTTGTACTTTGGCTTTATACTAGTTTCTTGTCAATGCATTTAAGTAAGTTGAAAATAAATGTAAAATGTCTGAAAGGATAAGATGATTTGATTTCCTTTTAATTTATATTGTGAGATTTACGATTATAATCGGAGTTGGCTTGAAATGTCTTCAATCAAAATATAATTAAAATATGACGTCTGTAGAATTTGTACGGAATTTTACAGTTTTTGTAGTTTTGAATTCTCGACTTAAATTTTTTTTTTTGTCGATGCATTAAATGTGATAAATTCCTATAGATTAGATGCAACCTGCGACATCAAAGACACATTTTGAATAATTGCAACACTTAAAAACAACAGACTAATTGTAGTCTATTATTTTTTTAGCAATCAGAAATTGTAATTATTTTCAGCAAAATGCTTTATCCGAAAGATTTATCATCGTATGTGCCTGATGTATCCTCTTTCAATATTATCCATCCTAGTCTTAATGTCCAAAACATATTTGACGACAAGACAGACAGATTAGACGTTTTTGACTCAGCAAAGAAATTGGAATTAAAAAACCATTCACTAAAACAGTGGTGTGATTGGGACCGGAATGCTGCGAAGTGTGTTTTATTTACGTTCTATGTCTTTTATTTGTATTTTTACGTTAGATTTTTATCAAATAAGAAACAAATTTATATGTTTCGAAACCTTGTCACATTTCTCTTGCAGCTATAGTTTTAGTAATTGTCACTGTATTCGCTATTTTATGTAGGATTTGGAATCAATCGTTTGGTCCAACGAACGCTTTCGAAGAAATGATAGAACTTACGGAAGAAGGAAAAATGTGGCCCTATCCCGTTAACAATGAGTATCAGATTGGCTCGGAAGAAAACGTAACCAAAAGAATATTGATATATATACAATACAATTACTTTGTTTTACTTTAGGAGCATTTTATTCTCTATTTCAAAAATTTCAGGTTGGTTTTTACGAACATATTTTTTTGGATAAATATTTGCTTCAGTACGACCTACCCAAAGAAGGACCAGTTGCCCAATTCATGGAACTGGTTTGCGTGGGATTATCTAAAAACCCTTTCATGTCTATTCAGAAAAAACATGCACATCTTGATTGGCAAGTTTTGTATTATGTTAATTAAGATGAATCAAAAAAATATTTGTTGTCTCAACGAATTGCATTTGTTCTCACTGTGAAGAGTTATTTCTTTTACATAAGAACAACAAACTGCTACTAAACCTCGAAAAAATAAATCATTAAAAAGATGTCTTCTATATTTTGTGTAAGATATTAACATTGTAGGTTTGCCAATTATTTCAAGGAGAAAGCGGAAGAAATTAAACGCATGCAGGAGGATATGGGAGTTGCCGTTGACGGTTCCATATAAACTTTTGTCCTCATCTATTTGAATAAAGTCAAAAGTTTACATGATTATAGAATTATACAGGGTGGAATATTATGCTTAATAAATATATCCAAACAGTATCTAATTCTAAACATACTTAAGCGCAAAATTGTGAATAATTTTGACGAGCCATGTCATAATAGTAATGCAATAAGCATTTAAGTCTGTGACGTCGTTAAATCAAAAATTTTATTTTTTTCTATGAATGTAATCAAAAGTAAAATTGCAGTGCTCACAAAAAAGTTCTTAGTATCTTTATTTCCAATTTTTATGTGATTAATGCGTGCTTTGCTTCGATAATTTATATGTTGAAATAAAAAGCTGCTATGCATATTTTTGCACGCATTTTATGTTCTTAACTACACTTTTGAAATTACTTAGCGCCAAAATGGTTCGTTTTCCACATCAAGAAATTACTGCTTCCCATTCGAGCACAGATGGAACAGTGGTTTCAAGGTGTTGTTTCAGTCAGTAAAGGGATGATTTTTCAGAAATATAATAGGCAAAAGATTCGACAGCAGTCATTTATTTCGGAAATAATTCAAAAACCAGATAAGTACGACACAGGTAGTTATTATCCAATAATCGTGCCAAGACTCGACAATATAATAACTGAGTGACCTCAATGAACGAAAGGATTTGATTTATGTCTAACTCCATGAAGAGAAAAGGGATTTATGTCTAAAAGGCAAACGTTGTCTCGCACTGTATCTGTTCATTGTTTGCTAAATGAGCTGCAATGGAAGTACGTACGGAAAATCAATTGACTTCATGGCCGATCGTCTTGTAGCAGGTTATAAAATTATATATGACTACTAACCATACGTATGTCAAGTAACCTTTGATCTAGCAATCATAACTGCAGTAATACAACAGTTCATATCATATTATTGCAACTCATTATTTTTGAATGCTATCATGGTAAGACATTAATTTATAGGGATATTGTAATCGATACTATTTTTCTTTGAAAAGGTAAGATAGAGAATGGCATGATGCTCAAGGCTATTTCTGATTAACAATGCTGGATTACGTGATTCCCGAATAGAGAAGCTATCAGTAAATACAGATAGCTCTACTCAAGATTAACAATGCTGGAAACTGATTGTTTAATATGTGCTGTAATGGACAGCAGTGATTTTTTGATGTGCAACAAAGCCGTTTTGGCGCTAAGTAATTTCAAAACTGTACTGATTACAAACGTGATTAATAATAATATTACATGATGGAATGCTTTTCACACAAATACTACGAACTGTCACAGGTATGATGGGAAGAAGCTGATAAGGTATCATCGAACAGCGTGTGAAATGAAATATTAAGAAGGTGCCATAATTGCTCATAAATAGTTGATCTCAGCATGAGAATAAGATTACCCACTATATTTTAATAACATTTAATGGACAGGTAAATTACAATGACCCCCACTAATTACAAATCATAGCAACGGTAATTGCTGATCAGTTAATAGTGATAGTACAAATAATGATAAATACAACTATTATCCAAAATAATGGTAAGGTATTTAGCAAATATCATTATTATGAGGTAATATTGTGTGTCATAATTTAGCCATTTTTAATAGTTTTTCTAAAAGTAGCAATAATAATAGAGTATTAAAGTATTGCTAGCAGGTAATAGTTTGATTTTATATTTGGTAGAGGAGTTGCTGGCCATTGTTGATGATAATGATCAAGGCGAAGACAAGAATGACATTTGTGTTGACACTTTTGTTTCCTATTCGACAACAGTCTCAAGCGAGGGAATGAAAAAGTATGTGAAAGAGTGTGAATAAAAGGGAAGGAAAGAGAAAAATTCATCTGAGTCGAGCAAGGAAAAGATTGAGATGGACAGATAGAGAGACAGAGGAAGGTGCTGTAAGGGATGCAAAGATGGTGATTGCCTACGGATAGTCGTGATGACATTGTCATTCATATGGTTTTGTTGTTGAGGGTTCGCTTAATGGCTGAAGGTGAGAGCCCGCCGGCATGAGTAGCAGCACATTCACGCCATCTGCTCTTTGACCCTTGTATGTGTCGTGTCTCTGCTTCTTCTTCTTATTTTATGTCATCTATAACTTACAAGATTATTTCGTTGTAATACACAAACAATAAGAGAAGTGAAAAGGGGAGGAACTCATTTTGCCTCGTGGAGACACACGCAAGCACACGCATGGCACACGTGAGAAGGGACACTCCTCATCCATCTCCTTAACTTGCTCAATCTACTCATTTTGGCACTTGACCCTCGTTTAGCACACACTCTTCTTCATCATCCTCTTATTATTAACTTTCCTCTTTTAGTCTTGTTTACTCTGAACAAAAGTAAATTAACTTAGCTATTGTAATTATTTATTTTTATTATCACAATAAATGATTTATTGCTGATAAATATTCCTACGTTACTATTGTGACAAAACAAGATTATCATTAATGACATCAAATTGTTGTTAATTAATGATTAGCAGGTTTATAGTGATAACAATAATAGCTTGTGAAATATTCAATTATAGCTGCAAATATCAATTATAATATGCATTAGTCATTTCAATAGAAATAATTATATCTTGCTCTATAAGCAGTAATAATTATATAATTCATAGTAATGAACATAGTAATACCAGTTAAAACAATAGAAACATTAATTATATCACATTACGATAATAAATATTGCTTATACACATGTTCAAAGATTAAAACAATAACGACATGTGTAGTGTTTATTTATGGTAATAGCTATAATAATAATACACAAACAATAAAAAGATTAGCATAAATTTATCGCAAAAAATAAAGAAATATAACAATGATTAAGAGATGAATAAGTAATCCTGAGTTATCAACAGGTATCTGATAATTATAGGTTATGATAATAATCTAACTGATTATATAATCTGAAAATACTGGGATATGAATATACAACTAGCAATAACTTTCAAGCTTATAATAGTTATGATTACTACTGATACTTTTATTAACACTATTATTTATAATATGTAGTTAATGGTTGTCGTCTATATATTGAGATGATCAGTGATGGTTGAGGATGTAAGTAATCGTCCACTTGATGTGCTGTAAAAGAGAGTAAGAAAGAATGGGAGTAAGGGAGTGGTGGATTGGCGGTGAGTATCATAGCAGCACCAACACTACTACTACGATCAGCAATTACATTGCCTAGAATTTCTTGCATTGTTTTCTTTCGTTGAAGAACTGATTTGTGTGCTCTGTTTAGGCTGTGTTAGTCAAGAGAGAGACATTCTTTTCCTCATCCTCATGAAGGAAGGAAAAGGCAAGTTTGTTGTCCGAGATGTCCCGGGTTGTACTGCCCTTGGTCAGTATCTATATTTAACTCTGTATGTGTTTGTCCGCAGTGTGTATACCTGTTTCTTTGAGTTCGTCTCTTTCCATTTATCGTTCAACTATGATAGTATTCTACACTTTTTCTTTTATGTTCCAAAATTTGAACAAACAGATCAAGTTAAGTTTACTATTTTTTTTCTAATAAAAGTAGTAAGTACTGTGTATTAATTACGTGATAGATAATGAGCGTAAATTATTACGTAAACATATATTAAATTTTTATGGTTGGTTGACATTATACAGTAGCATAAATTAAGCGTGCTGCTTTCTTTGTACTGATGAATGTAACCAAATAAATCATAATTATATAATTTGTAAATTGTTAGCAATGATTATTGCAAAATGCTAAAATTGCGAATACGAAGTATTTAGTGGTAGGATGTTGTATTCATTTCAATTTATAGCAGGCAAGCAAAGAGTAAGGTAGAATTGATGTGTGCTGGTAGGTGTTATGTTGAAGGCGAGGGGAAAGAGAGCTGTTCTTGAAGCATTCATTTCCTTTGATGATATCGAAGACTAAGAAGTGGTGCTTTGTCACGTAAACTTATGAACATCATTTCAAATGTAAACGTGCTTTTGGAAGAGTTTTTTTTTCTTCTTTTTTTTAGCAGTGCAAACGAGAATGAAACGTCGTCTTGGAGTATTATGCATGTACTTCCTTGTTTTTTTAACGTGTATGTGTGAAAAGAATGGCAAGTTTTTCTCGTAACTTTTATTCAGGAAAGCTTATAGCAGTTGATTTAGTTCATTGAAAGTTTTCATGTATACACTACAAAAGACATCTTTTATACTACTCAAGCATCATTCTATAGCAATTAAGAATGCTTCTTCTGCATTCACTCAACTTTGACTTGTCATCGAAAGAGTGCGTATTTGAGTTTGAAATTTGAACTTTAGAATGAATTTTGAATAAACGAACAGTGTTGTTTATAGAAGTTATTAGGAAGCAATTTCTGTAAGTATATTTAAGAGAATGAAAATTTTTTTGAACATTAGCAGTTTCTCGACTAAGTTGGAAAGCAAATTGCTCATTCTGTGCCATTTGCAATGAAAGCTCATGATTATATTCTGTCATTCACGTAGTCATCTTTAGTGCTTTATAAACATGTCTTCTAGTAGTGACTCAATTAATGTGTTAATACTTCATGTTAAATATTGTGAGCATGAATGAAGCAGTTTTTAAGAGTTGGCAGTTGGTCACAATTTATATTAAAATAAATTTAAGTAATTCAGTACATATTACCTGTGTAGGAGTTAAAAATTAACGATTTGAAAAATTCTGTGTTTAGAATTGCTCTAACAAGTGAGCAAATTCGGAATTTTAAGTCTTGCAGTTCGTCAATATCAAATACAATTATGGTGCATTGTGAGATAATTTATTTACCAGCTTGTGGGGTTACTCTTGTTATGCAGATTAGTACTAAATATGAGAGCTGTAGACTTTTGCAGTGCAAAGCAGGTAAATCTCGTAGTATTTGCTACATGCATGGATTTATATAAATTTGTGTTTAAATATACATTTATAGATATAAGGATTTAGTAATTTGGTAACAAGTACTACTAAGTAAGCTTGCTTTGATTTATTCATCTATGTAGATTAGATAAATAAGATAGAAGCTATGCTTTTCGCTCTTTGGCATTACACTTACACACAAATACATCAATTTCATTGCATCCACAGATTGCAAATAAGATTTTAGAATGGTTGGTTGGATGGATGAATGGACGAATGGCCACTGGAGCTGCGTTAATTGGAATATTCTGCCATCTGAA
>UYYF01004812.1:15073-32000 GCA_900618365.1 Thelazia callipaeda
CATTGGAGTAATGATTCAAGCTAACATTCGCTCTGATTCTCATCTTTATCATTGTCGCTATTCCTATTATCGTCATCATCATTTTCCTTCTCGTATTCAGCGACCGTAGTAGCAGCAATAGGAGCAATAGCAGGTGTGTTGCTTTCTACGATCGCGATGTGTTTTCTTGCAGATATCTCCCCTTATTCTTTTCTATTTAGCATTCAATGGTCAATTTTAACTGCTTAATTTTTAGCTTAAAATAAAAAATAAAATAGGCTCCATTATTTCAGTCATTTGTAATTTGATTGTCTTCTATCTCATTAATATCCAATAGATAATTCAATTATGATCTATTTTGATAATCTCAATGTAATAACTATATTGTCTTCTGTTTTGTCAGTTATTACTTATTCACTCCATTTCTAATATTGAATTAGCACTATCTAAATTTGCATAGCAAAGCATCATATGTATCACTCACTTTTGCTTTATGTTTGCTAAAGAAAATAAAAAGTTGACGTGTATTTTACGTTGTTACATCAATATATATTCTATTTTGTGTCACAGAAGTCAATCAAATGTAATTAATCTACTATCAGCAGCATTTTTGAAGATTTTTTCCAACTTTTGAACAAGTATTGAGAATTTGTTAATAAATTATTTTAAGTACTACACCACTTTTTTTTTCTTTTGCAGTGCAAATGTTTGACTTGGCTAAAATTGAAAGTAATGCATTTGCATTTTTTGTAATTTTGCTTTCATGTGTGTCAGTACAGAGTGTAGAATATAGTTGTAATAAAAAGTACTGAATGAATATAGTATACATTGACTGTACGGAAAAGGAATCATTTTTGTAGTTGAAAATTCGCATTGAAATGAGATGCTGCCATTGCTTGATATCAATTCGTTGCTGTAAATGAGGCATACTTTGTTGTTATTATTGTTCATCTGCTGCAATTGTAGGTGTCCTTAATTCATTACAAAAAAAGTAAAAGGAAAAAATGTATTTCATCTGTAACATTTGCATTAACTACAATACTTACTACTACTATAACGAGGAAATTAATTATAGTGAGAAAAGCTCACCTGTTAATTTACAAATAACCTCCAAAATATGTTCCTCTCTTTAACTCTGATAATTCCATCAACACATTCATTGCTATATTATAACAGTATTCCACTAAGTATTATGAAAAAACCAATAATTTATAATGGTTATAAATAATTAAGTACGAAAATTTTATTTAAACATTGCTTAACTTTACTTGGCTAATACTAAAAATAATATATATATTATTTTTCTATTCATAATATTTTTATGATTGATATTATATCCATTTCTCGTGCGCTTAAATTATATAACGTGCAGTTGATAATTTGAATTGTTATTATTTTCAGGAATGATTATTGTTTTGATTAAATTGATGAGCGGGTATTTAAATTCATGAATTGTGGTGGCGCAGCGGTTTTGCCTTCGACATCTGTTGTCACTGAAAAATCTGTGGTGGAGTAAGTAATTCGAATTTCATGTTTATTATCTAATCAATCTTTATTATATAAAATCTTTATTATTATTATTACATTGTCATAGATGTATTTATTATTTAAAAAGATTATTTAATTTTCAAAGTTTTAAAATAATTCAACGTTTAAAATTTTGACGTAATCTCATTAACTTCATTTGTAGATCAAGTGGTATGACGTATGATGACGAAAGATTGAGTGCTCGATGGAAAGAACGACGCGCGCGATTTTTAGGCTGTATTGAAAACACGAAATTAATAGCAGAACGAACAAAACAACGTCAAGAGTATGCTCGAAAAGAGCGTCTGAAAAAAGAAAGGGCTGAAATGGAAAAGTATCGACGAAGGTACTGTTATTTATTTTTTCTTTTTTTGTATTAACATTTTTGCACATAAAATGAAACTTTAGTTAAAATTTTGTTGCCATTCAGTCAAACATTCATATTCGTTTATTTAATTTAAGACTTTTTATTTTAAAAAAAATGACGTTTTATATTTTCCAGTTATTACTTTAACTTTCCCTCTTCCTTTAAATCCTTACCTGTTTAATAATCAAATTTGAATTCATAATTTTTTGAAATAATTCGTTTTGCATTTTATTTTATCTAATTAGATTATATTAAAGAGAAAAAATTCTCCTTCTGGTCTCTTAGTCGTAGATATCTTTCGTTGGATCATTCAAAATATCATTCAAAATCGTAGATATATTTGATATTTTCGTACTTTTTCGCTCCTTACGCTTTCTTATTTTATTGCTAATAAATTATTGCCTTTATGAAAATTTATATTAATTCAACTGTATAAGACTTATATTAATTTCATCTGATTAAGTATATGTTAAGTAATATTTTAGCATGAAAAAATGCTTTTTCTGAAGTGGTGTCTTATTAAGTGTTAAAATTAATCGTGCAAATTTCTGCTTTTTACACAAATTAAGCTCATGTGATTGTTTTCTTCAGGTACTTAGAAGCTGCTATGAAGCAGCACATGGAGCAGCAAGCTAAATCTCGTGAAATGCCGTCATCATCCATGATTCACTCTGGTCTTCATCATCCGCAATTCCCTTCCGCAGCACAAGCTTATTCAGGTTGCATACAGCAAGTACATGGTTGTCCTACTCCTTTCCCAACAACTTATCCATCCGTGTCTACTTGTAAACCAAATGTAAATTTTCGATTAACCGTATTTGATATTATTGTCTACTATTTTTTAGATAAATCGACATTCAAAAAATTTTGCAATTTTTTTTGTTGCTTCTTAAGACTTTATACTACTTTAGATGCGCAAAAGACCTCATGATAGCAACAGTGAATGGACACAATATGCATCCATGTCTGTTGTTAATGATCCACATTGTGTATATCCTGGAAAAGGCTCACAAGTATTTCAAAATGGTATAAATTCAATACAGATGGCAAATCCGCCACATTATTTCAATATGGTACCAAAACAAATTCCATATGCTGAAACAAGTTATAATGAAGCGAGAGATGTAAAAGTTAGCAATATTCTGTTTTAGCTGCTTTTTTAAATTATATTAATTATTGAAAACATTTGGTTCCAATTTTTCTTTTCAAACTTGTTTTAAAGAAGATGATTTCTGTAACAGTCCTTGTTTTACAGTCAGATAAAACAATAGATCAAAGTATCTCACAACATATGTGTAATGTACCAGAACATAATGAAGCAGAGCAGTACGATCAAACGACATTTGGGGATTTAATGTCACCAGCAACGTCACAAGCTGAGCAGTCTTTCGTTTCGACTATTACCGAAGAAATGAATAGCTTGTCAGCGATACCGGAAGTAGCAGAGTCGCATGTGAAGGATTTAATGGATGAAATCAAACCGGTTAATTTTTTCGATTTCAAATTCTAGGTGCGAGCTAATTTACTTGTATTTAATTTGAGTGAGGAATTTACTTGTATTAGCTGATGGTTTAATTTCATGATTCAAGATAACCAGAATAGCTTTAGAACAAAGAATGCTATAACACTAAAACTTCTTTTGGGAATATTTTTTCTGATACTAAATAAGTGATAAGTAACTTTGAAAATTAATTTTATGTCTACGAAAACAATTGTAGTCAGTCTGCAGCATATTCATATTAATGCTGACCTTTCGTATCAGTTCGTTGGTAGTCTTTCATGTTACTAATAACCTTCCTCATTTATTTTTTCGTTAAGCAGTTTCAGGGTAATTCCCTGGATGATCTGGGAGGAAATTGTCTAGATGGAGTACTGACTAGTCATTGTGATGAAGAAGATTTGGTAACTGAAAAAAATATAGGATCTCAAGTACAGTCATTGAGTGCTGCAGTAAGTTATTTTTCAGTAGTAGAAAGTTAACAAAAGAAAGAAGTCAATACAAATGTAAGACATCAAGATTTACAACTTCAATTCATAATAAGTGATATGTGACTTGCAAAGAGTCGTGAGAACTTATGAAAAATTACTTTGAGATTTGGAGATCAAACTTTATGATACGATCTCGTAAAATCTCGAGTTTAATACATTATGACCTTTTAGATTACAAATAAACATAGAATGGTGGAATTTGTGCAAAATTTCTAAAAAAATTAAGTTGTGAAGTAGTGGTGGAATAATTATTTTCAGACTATTTCACCGATGTCAGTTTCCGGTCACACACCTATAAATGCTGTATCACCACCAACACATCTTTCTGCATCAACTCGATGTTCTGCAAATACGTTTTATGAATCGCATAGCACTGCTGTTACACCCCAGCAAAATGCTATTACATCACCTGGTAAGTAGTTGATTGTCCATTTTTGTCTTAAGTGATTTCTTCTCAGCTCTTTTCATAGGAATATAGATAATTACGAAGTCATAATGTGATATTCTGCCGGATAAATTATACTTTTTGAATAAAAAAGCTATACATTCTGTTATATCTCTTATTTATCCTTATTTTCTTCGTTTGAGAATTTTGCGATAATTATTTTTGAAGCAAGTAAGTTATGGAAAAGAAACGTTTGTTTTCCGATTATACTAAATCTTATACTTTTATCAATTTCAGCTGATCAGTCACATTTAATACAGATGGGATCACCGTTAGCAGCAGCAGTGACACCACTTCAGATGATGAGACCAGAAAATTCTTCAATGTGTACAAGTAGTGCCGGAGATAATCAGGGAGTAGCTCCCAATGCCAGTATCAGTTGTGTACCTCTGGCATCACCTCAGCCTAACTGCATCAGCAATTACAGTGCTAACATGAATGGGAATCTCATGTATAGTAATCAGGCAGTAGCTGCTGTTCAACCTGTAGTATCAATACCTCCTTCTGTTCAGTCACATCAACACGAACATATCCAACACCATTCATTTTCCCACTTTCAGTCGTATCAAAGTAATTCATGTCATCAACAGCAACAGCAGCAATTACTACATTTATTTAACAATGGATACCACATGTCTACTCGTAATGTACCACTTCCACAGTTGGTACGTTTCTTCTGAAAACAAGTGATGTAAATTGGAATGTTTGTTCTTTGCCAGCTTCTCAACTGTGCTAATCTCAGCACATATAATTATTGAAAATGTTTTCATTATTAGTTTCAGAAATGGTACTCATAGAAGCAGTCACAATCATATTTATGTGAAATGTTATTATATATTTCTATATGATTGTATAAATCTCGTTTTTATCAGTTTTTTGCAGAATAATACTCGAACTTACAATGGAATTGATTACTCAAGATTTGGTCAGTACTATAATCAACATAACCATCACACAGAGAAGCAGCCCATTATTTTTCCCAGGTTACCGTCCCAGAGTGTGCTAAATTATTCAACTGAACAGTACGATGCATATTCTATGAAGTATCCAAACGTTGGAATGTCATGTCACATGCATATGAATCAAACAAATATGGATGCACACCACACTTATCAGTGTAAGTTTCATAAAGGTCATTTTGTCATGTTTTAATTACTAGATAAGAAATAAGACAGTTCCGTTCTATTATTATTGCAATGAAGGTGCTGTAATGCAAACATTTTAACATGGTTGGCCTTGTATGCGGTAACTTATTCGCCTTCAGATCTTAATTTTATTCACTAATATAATTAGCGTACACACAACACAATGCACCTGTGAATGTCTAGTATTTCATGCGCAATTATCCCTATTTACTTCCAGTACAAGGACCGTCACCATATCAAATACCGTGTCAGCGTCACCCCTATTACGGTAGCGACATGCTACCAGCTGCTCAAAATGCGTCATACCCGATGAATCAGTTCTGAAGCTATGAATACAGAAGACTTCGTGAGCGCGTAATGCCGAAACTGCTTGCTCATGTTTTATGATTCACTCACCCCTTTTAACTGTATATATATAATTTATTTATGATTGGTACATATTTATTGTCCCTTGCAAAGCTTCCATGTCATTAATTCATTCCGTATACTGCTTTCGTATCACTTCTGCCCATTTTAATATAAACACAGATGATACTCAAAAATGTACTACCACTCTGGAAGTTTTGCAGTTCGTGAACTGTCATTGTTCGCGCTGCACACTTACTGAAATAAAGGGATTTCTCACTGATTTGCTGCTTCCATCGTAGTTTTCAGGTTCATTGTGTTAGCGTATGCTTAGAAAACTTGGGTTAACTGCCTCGACATACCTTCAAAACTCTACTTACTTGATTCGTATATATATCTCATTACAGCGAAGCAAGATTTGCTCATTTCTAACAAAGGAAAGAAGTCTATACTGACACCCGAGACATATGGATACAAAAACTTTACTCCAAAGTATACCAGACATGGGTTAAAAAGGCAAATACCACAGTAATAACTGAACCAGTACATTAGCATTAGCTGGATAGATTAAACATCCACGAAAAACAAACAGAATAGTCTCTGATAAGACGGAAAAGGAAGCAAAAAGTATTGAATTCAGAGAAAGATAATGCCTGCAAACAATTGAGTCCCTCAGAATTTTTCTAGAATTTCAAATTATCACTGCTGTTAAATAACGATCAGTAGCATTCCTACGCTAACCCTTTATTGATGAAAAACAGCGTTTAGCTTGCAGCTACGCAGCTCTACATCTACAATAGTCCCACCATCAGCAATATGATGCTGAAAGGTAAAGACAATCTACAAGCTTCATAAATGTCACAACATCATTGTGCAGCACCCACCTACGCTAAATCAAAAACCAAAACACTACGTTCCAACCCATCTACCTGCAGAAAAACAGCTTACAGGAACTTGAAATAACACAATGGTGAAGATCATTCGTAAGATGAAATCTAGATCGTTTCACGCAGTGAAAATCTGAATCGGAAAATGTTTAACAAACAAAACCTCATCATTAAAAACAATAGAATGATCCAAATCTGCAACATATAATATGTGAAATCACCAAAGACGCAATAAATACACAGTCCCCCCTCACCGTATTTCTAAAAAAAAATAAACAAGTTGAAGTGCTCCACAAAAGCAAAAAAGGAGACCAAAGAGTGAACAATTAGTTGCAACAAATAACAAGTAACAGTGCATTAAATATAATATCAAGAAAAATATCTTAGAAGAAGAAAGAAAACATCTCCTTTACTAAACAACACTATGATATATAAAAAACAGAAGTATTAGAGAATACAAACAACAAATTCGAGCATTTTTGAGAACGTAGAATATTAAAATAACAAATCCAAAATATATCTGAACATTTTAAAATAAGTGTAGATGTGTTGAAGAAATGAAGACTAAACGCTAAAATCTAAAAAGGATCATCTTTTAAAAACCTGCAGCTGAACAGATCTTTAATTCAATGAGAACATCTGCGAAACGGCTTACATGACATGCATCTGTTGCGCTTTCATTTATTAATCTGCTACAAAGGCTTCTTCATTACCAACAGGTGTAGGTATGACTGGCACAGGCCTTGGAAGTACTGGTCTTACTTTCGATGGATCCCATGCTTTTGCGAGATTTGCATTTAGAAGAGCATTGTCAACACGCTCCACCTGAAGAAATTCTCTATAACCACTTCGACGAAGTGGGAAGCTTAAATAATAGAATGCAGCATCACCATAGCATGCACTGACTAAAAGCAAACCCTATTATTGCTATCCGTTGTAAACAATTCAACAAAAGGTTTTGAATCGTTAATGTGATAGCCGATAACATAACATTCTACAATACGATCTTGTATCAATGATAAGAATAATTCCATTGCTTCATCGCACCATGTTGTTGAGCCTAAAATAGGATAGCAATTGAAAATGGGAATTTTTCCATATTCAAATGCTGAAATCCTTCAGAACTATTCAGTTTCAGTTAACATGTCCAGAGCATTTTCGCCCCAAAACCCAATGCTTCTCACATTTTTCTCAACCACATATGAAAAAACATCATCATATTCAAGAATTACGCAACATCGCTTTCGAAAAAAATCAAATCATACCATCAACCGGTAATACGTGCGCCAAACGACATTCGGTAGCTTGAAACGGCAGTGACATGAAATCAGTTCTGCAAAAAAAATCTTTCTAAAGAAAATCCAACATTGCTTTATTATTGACATCTTATCGTTAACAAGCATATTCCTTTCCTAATTTTACAATCTCTTAAGTAGAAACTCCTACTAACCGTATTTGCCGCAAATCACTTCTTGGCAGACGACTATAACCACCGTAATCTACATATTTCATAAGAACTTCATCCTCTTCAGGATAGTAATCAACTGTCACGGCACGATACCAACCGTCGTACGCAGGTGCAACACATAGTTTATCAGCTGAAGCTTTTTATCTTTAAATTAATAATTCACTAAATGAAAATATTACAGTTGTTCTATGCTTAAAGATTTTTCGCTTGAACTATTTCTCATCCCATAATAAACTTATTAACTGAAGTTTGTGAATACTATCAAATAACATGAAATTTCTCCAACCATCAATTGGTTTCGGCAAATCTGGAACACCCGCTGGTTGCATATAGACACCCAACATGTAGCAATCCAGACGCCGCAAAGCGCTAAATGAAGGATGTTGTGGCTGCTGGAGAAAGAAGTGGTCAACATCAATAACAGATGAACAGATAACTTGGAAGCGTTCACCCTCAGGCAATGTCAACTGCAAGAGATTATCAATCATAATTTCTAAGCAATTCTTCTTTCTTAATATCACGCTTTTTACTACTATTTTTTGTAAGCATATTCTGCTTCTTATTATATAGACCTTTCTGAGCTTTCATTTGACGTCGCTAACGAAAATGTTAAATCAGAGTCGACACACGAGTAAGAACTGCAATTAGAATAGAAACGGATCAACCGGACATCCTGGTATACGGTAAGAAGCGACATGAAGAAAAAGAACCATCTTTTTCTTCTCAGAACACAGCTACATTAAAGTTACATACAGCTATACACTTACTCTTAAATAAAATACATAGACAAAACAAATCCTTTTCTGTTTTATCGAAAATTTCCCAACTCATTCCTTTCATCCTGTGGCATGATGATTTGAATGATTACAATTGCTTTTTTTCCTTTCCTTACCTCCTTAAACCTCGAAATTAATAGCAACAGCATAAGCTAATTAAACAATAATATGTAATTAATAAAATCCAGTAACCACTTTTTTATACAAATAGTTTAATGTAACTTTTATCAAAGACATCTACAGAAATGTAACACTGCTTCAGTTTCGAAGCATTAATGTAGCTGTGTTATGTAAAGAAAAAGATGGCCAGAGTTGCAACGCCGCGTTTACAAAATACCAGTTAAACAATTTGCTCTGGTTTACAATGTATGGAACAGTTGTTACAATTCAACACTACTCACTATAATTTACACTAATCATTCATCAGAATCTAACTGGCTGCTGACACAATACTACAAATTCGTCAAAGACTAATATAGGTCTTTCTCCAAAAACTTCCGCTTCCCATTATCCATATCATGAACCGACCAAAATAATACTAAAAATGCCCAAGCGCAGGCAATAATATTCTTATCCTTTCGTGAAGAAAGATCTGATAAGAGATCAAAACATATAGAGGCTAATTATTACAGATGAAAGCTACGATGAAGTGATAAATTAGACAGAACGACTAAAAAATTAAAAAGATTTGGAAAATAAAAAAAAAAGACCTGAATAGGCTTCAGTGCGAAAAATGCTGGTGGTGGATCCGGAAATGGCGGTGGCAACACAGGTCTCAAATTTAATTCCGGAAAGCGAGCAACCGGAAAACGACGCCGTACCATTCTTAAACACCTGTTAATATTCTCACGAGCACCTTCGACAGCACAAATCTGATGGGTTTCCATCTAAAACTTGCGCAGTTAAGAAAAAACCTTCAGTCTTCAATTACACACAATTAAAATGGCTAATTTCTTGGCAGTCAGATACCTACTAATTACATACAACATCACGATGCAATTATATCAGCACTATAGCTCCTGAAAAGTAGTCACAAAATAGATAAACTTGAGAAATCATAAAAGATGGAATCAAATCATTAAAAATGATAGCTCAGTAATAAAAGTGTTAGAAGCGATAAATTGTGATAAAGAAATCCAACATTAAAAAAATAAATTGCTTCGATTAAAATTATATTACTTTGGATGGCGTATGATGTGGCCTGATTACCATTTTCACAAAGGTACGAATGCAAAGTTCCTGAAAGCAAATGAATCGCATAATTTCCCAAAAATTAAATTCAAGCCAATTGTATACATTTTGAAAGAGGTGATTTGAAAAACGAAAAGAAAATACATGTTTCTTAACTGCATAACATGGGATATAGTACAAAGCTAAAGTGGTATTTAAATCATGCACTAACGGCAAAGTAATGAGAGTTTATCAGAGTTACTTAAACAAAATGATAAACGAGATTAGGATGACAAATAAAACCTTGATGGTTTTTCCTTTGATGCCAATAATCAGCCCTACTAAAGTATTAGGTATTTCGAATTCGTATACAGGCATTAATTCTGGACTTCCCTGAACCATACAATCCTCTCCCGGACTCAGCGAAGAAGCTAAGCCTCCAGTCGCTCGCCCACTGTCTTGAGATCCCTATAAGTAATAAGAAGTAGAGCACACGACAGCGATAAAATGCAGTGATTTTGTCATAGTGAATGTGAATGAGTGCTAAGAAGGTGGAGTGACACCAGAATAAAACGCATAAATAATGCAGAATATGCCCTGAACATGAAGTCATCACTCTCAACATATTATTCATTCATTACACAAGTCTATCATTACATATTTCAGTATGAGCAGATTAAATAATGCAGAGCAAAGTGGCGCAGATGAAACCAGAGTATGGCTGCTGGTGGTGGTGAAGCAACCGGATGAAATATAAGGGAGACATGAGGGTGGGAGAGTAAGTGAAAAAATGAACATGCGGACAAGGACAAGTGCTCAAAACTTTGGGCAGTGCTAACTAAGTTGCAAGAAATGCTATTAGTTTGAGAGACGAAGCAAAGAGAGACACACAGAGATAGGTGCGATGATGGCGCGAATCGAAAGAGACGCTCAATTGTCTCTTACATGTTAGGAAGAAGAGAATAAAACAGACCCATAACGAAGACTGCCAGTAACCGAGATCAGGTGAGGTGCTCGATCGACCTGAATTAGATGAATGATTAGAGGTACAGTAACTGGGGAAGCCCATGACATTCATGGATACTTGCGGCATGTTACCCTGTAACATTGCGCTTTTTCTTCCAGCACCCAAACTACTATACCAAGATTGGTTGCTATTGTACATTGTTGAAGTTGCCAAAGGCACTCCATACGCTCCTTCCGGAAAAACAGGCAGTACTGCTGTCCCATTCATTCTCATGAATGGATGCAAAAGCGTAGCTTTCATAATGTTTGCATGACCTGATGGATGTGGCATTGTGCCACTAGTTACATATTCGTCGGCACTGCTTGTTTCCGTATTGACAGGAAGATTTCCTGATGATAGCGAGAGTTCCATTTGCTGATCACTTCAAGATAATGAATTTCGTCTGCCGAGCAGGAAAAATGTACGAAGTTTGAGGAAAAGCAACAGAATGCAGCAGTAATTCACGTCGTATTATTGCTGGCAAAGTATAGTAGAAAATAAGAATCAGTCTGCAAATCAGCACCATTTCATTAAATTAAATACTGTTAATAAGATGAAGATGATAAGCAAAAATGAACGCTATGCGTGCACACAGAAATGGAAACACAAACGTTTACGCACACAGGTACGCAAAGTCATCACAACCAGTGGCTATGAAGTACGAATACTAAATGCAAAAAGAGGGAGGGACCGGCCTCAGCAACTCTAGGTGAGCTGCATATGCTGTCTGCATGTTGCAGACGAGTTGAACCAACACGAGCCGTCGCATACAAAGACCGAAGATTCCAACTCGAAAGAGCACAGGCTCCGCCACTCAACGACGGCACATATAACGAATCACGTGCACCCCCTTTTTCTCTTTCCCTTGCTCATAAATTCCCTGCGTCATATTAACAAACTGGCATCGTGCCAACTGCTATCATCACTCATATCATCAGCATCACTATTACTATCACTATGACCGTCTCAGTATGCTCATCCATCATTCCAAATATTGCAATATTTTAATATTTCTTCTTCTTGCTCCCTAAATTATCACCACCCTTCGCTATCATAATTTGATTATCGTAAATTAAGGACTGATAATTCCCTAATTTGTTTACAATTGCCGCCAATCAAATTCCATTTGCAACTTAAATCTGCACTATCGGCTTAACAAATGACTGACTGTACGCCTTATTCTAACTAAACAATCTGCTGATCATCGCTAGAGCAATATTTGGTACGTTCTACCTTTACATACTCTCGCTACTCTGACAGCTCATATTCATCCACAAAACCATATGTAACAGTATTAGAAGTAACACTTCCGTTTATATGGTTATCAATGGGAAAGTGAAAGTGTGATAGAAATAAATGAAAGGCGTGTATGTAAGGATAGGATTATTTCTCATTCACTTGCATATCTCATTTCGCTCTTTAACAACAGAGTCGTCCCGTTACTCTGCGATCTATATGCCTCTCAAGCATCATCCCTCTTCATCGGTCATATTTAAACTTGTGACAAGGTATTATTCTAGTCTCACGAGTGTTGCTTGCAACAAATAGAGCCAAGCACTATTCCACCAGATATCATCAGTGAATGGTCATCTTAATTGCCTACTAACGACATGTTTTCTGCTCAAATCGTAGGCGAGTAAGTATAAAAAAGGAACTAATTTCCTCAGCACGCCTTTAAATAATTATTATTCGAAGAGCAGATACAATGAACAGCTCTCCAGATTCAAATTCATTTCCATCATTCATAGCAAACTATCTCTCACATGATCGCAACAAAACGAGAAGCAACGTCACAGAATTAGATATACAGATGTATGCATGTATTTACGAAAACGTTCTCCAAAAAACTTGGAATACAAAATAAACTTTGCGTCAGACCGCTTCGATTTTAAGAGAAAATTCTGTCAGTGAAATAAAATTCATTCTAATCTCTCAAAAACAAGAATTCAAAACTGAAAGGGATTTGCAAACAAATATTTTACAGCATTGTTTACGATTGCGAATAAAATGTATATTTCAAATAAATCAAATAAATGCCGAAAGTCGGCGACAGCAAATGTTTACCTAACAATTAACTAGCTATCAGTTTAGTTTGTACACTTTCACTGCCAAAAATGTATGTGCTTTGCTGCGCATGTAGGCAAAGACAAACATTTTTCATTCCAAGGCAAGTTATTCCTATTACACTTCGTTTGACGCCAACATGGTCCTTCTACTATAGTGAAATTAAAAAGAATAAAATCGAAAGGAGCTTTCTACAACTTCAGAATGTTCACTGAAACAAGCAAAGGACAGATAAATAACCTGAAACTTTGTAATTTCCTTCCTAATAATTTTAAAAGTCTGCAAAACCTGCAGACCATTGTCTATTTTTAATCTTGCCAAAAGAACTACATATAAGTCTTACAATACGAAATAATATATAAGATGATGATTCAGTTTTGAAAATATAGCAAGTATTTTAAAAATAGTTCATTCAGGCACTGCAATAAATATACAGATGAATAGCAGAAAATAATGAATGGAGAGAATTGATCATATAGACATGAGAGTGTGACCTGAGCGAAGAAAAATGTTTAAGGATAATAACTCTTCCTCCCTAACCTGAGACAAACCAATAAGTGCACTAGAAAACATTTGCAATATCACATACCCTCTCTTAATCCTTATTGCCTATCACACTACATCCTGTTTTCTCTGATAAATGTCACTACCTCATACAAGAAGGTGTTTCATACTATTATAGCTTTTCGCGGGAGATAAATTGCTCAACAAATACTAATATTTGAAATATTCCCGTAATTTGCTGTGTCATTGCATTTCCGTACTATTTTTTTAAACCCTATGACGACCGCGAGCAGTAGCAACTCAGATTAACAAAAACTTAGATTGTAACCCGAAATCTCCATTAGATTGCTAAGTAGAAAGTAGGTGGCTCCCAAACAAGAAAAAAAGAAAAAGTAAAATGTAACTTTTTTTCTGGACATATTTGAAACAAAATGAAGCAAATTCATCTTGCGATCAGCTTTAAAAAATGCCAAGTTCTCACAATGCTAAAGTAATTTTTGAAACTTTTGCGTAAAAAAAGAAAAAACTAGATATTTTTTATTAAATAACTAATATTTCAAAAATGTGCCTCAAATAATGAAACCAGCTGCAAATTAAAATATTGTGCTGATAACGCACAAATGATAAATCCTTGTCGAAATGATGCTGAAGTTCTCATTTCCATTTATAAAAATGATTGTAGAAGAGTGAAGAACGAACCTCACTGTTTGCGATATTCGCAATTTCATAATCAATCTCTTTCGTACGAGAACAATCCCTACTCATATAATTTGCTTTCTCCTTTGCACATGCGTTATCTGTTTCAACTTTTTCCAAAATTAATGAATAGTCCGTATCTTTCTTTATATTGGAAATCTGCAATGTGAAGGGTCTATAAATCTAAAAAAAACAACCAGATTTGATCCTAAATAATAACAGTCACTGAATAAACTTGTTGAAACGATGTAACAAGCTTTACTTTATTGGAGCCGTTGAACCGACGTAACAAAGTTCATTAATGCACCAAATTCAAATGTGCACAAACATATAGAAAATATAGAGTGAAAAACATATGCCTTTAAGCAAAGCATACAATTTTTGAAGACCCAACCCCCAACTACTATCAACAACATATTACTACTAAGGTGAAAGCCATTTGGAATTAATTTTCTTTCTATTGTAATAGAACATAAAATAAATGATAAACCCGTTTTGCAGTAATGTTACTAAAAACAAGATGTGATTAATAATCTTTTTGTAATACCTAAACAATTCAAAGGAGCTTATACTAACATATAAGCTCCACGAGACAAAAATGATTTGTCGATGAAAAAGATGAAACGATATGCAATCTAATATTCAGTCCCTGACCAAACACATCTTGCACAGCAAAATACATCAATAACATAGTTAGTTTTCAAATCATTGTTTGCTATTCTATGGAAGAATTATTTTGTTAATGATTCAGAAAATTATTATTAGATATTTGATGACAATTTCATGGGCAGTTTGAAACTGATAGCTAGAAGAGCAGTTATTCAACCTGTTCAGCAGTGCTAGAAAAGCTTCTATAAATGCTACGCAAAAGAGATCAGTATATCTGATTGTGTCGAGGCATATATCCAATAGGCAGTGCTCAAAGCATAAAATCTGACCACTGCCGTTAATTTCAATAAGATGAAGTGACGATCAGTACAACAAATCTGAGCGCGGGACAAAGACGGCCATAGTGTCGGATTAATAAGGCAAAAAATATTGAACTTCCATAATCTTTACATATATACGGAAGTTCACATATATGTGCAGAAGGAATTCATTTCCAGTCAAAAAGTACTTAAAAAAAGAGCAAAACTCACCAAAACTTCGTTAGCATAGAAAGGACTGTCGCCAGGTACATTATTTGATTCTGGTAAACACCTAGTTGAAACTTTTTTAAGAACTGACTCTTTACACATATTTTTGTCTGTTACAACATTATTTAACTCGGCAACTGGCACATCAGCAAGCTTTTCGCCTTGGAAATTACCATCTAGCACATGACATTTACCGCTAACATTTATGTCCTCATTACAGACTTGAGCTGCCTTCACATTCAGTACAATAAAATTGTCATCTGAAGTCACTTTGTGTTCTAGACCATGATAATTGTGCTGCTGCTTTGAACTGTCTTTCCTGCCAATGCTTGTATTAAAACAGGACCACAAAATTTTAGCTCAATTTGCAACTCAAGTAGTAAGCTGACTAAATAAGATGATAAAAAATAATCATTTCAAGTCATACGAATTCACTTAGCTTTTCCAATAACACTTAAATTTATAGTATGGCGACTCTACACTTATATTTAAAAGAGCTTTCTACAGATTACCTATTTCTCATTGAAGTTTTCCAGTAATAAATACTATTGAAAAATTAACCTTGCTAAGTCTTTCATATTTCGTTTTCGCCTTATATACCAGTAAGCAATAGCGGCTGCAAGGCTACTTGTGATCACAATAACAGAACGTTGTGAAAAAACTTCCATGAGCCCTTGGGGTAACCTTAAAAAAAGCCATACTGAAAGCCATTTAGTACAAGCAAAATGATTGATATCCAGCTAAAGATTAAACAATTCTTTTCGACGGATGCTGTAAAATCATAAACATATTCATAAAAGTCATTGCAGTACTATTTCATACAATTTTTACTGTTCTATACAAACAGCCCTCAAATATGTTTTACAAGAAATACTAAAATGCCTTAGTCATGTTCAAAATGTGACTATGAAAAATGAACGTACCCAACAGCAATTTGTATTTCCAAAATCTGTTGCTATTTTGATAATGGTTCTTCTAAAACTAGTTGAAAAAATACTACTTGCTGTCCTTCTTTTTTTGATGAATAAGTCGAGCAATAGATCAACGATTTTATGAGCTGTAATTCGTGACTGCATAATTATATGTATTCATCTGTTTTTGCGAGGAAGTAAAAATATTTTTCCGTGTGACACTAGATATCGTAATTCGATAAATGCTTTTAATGATGACCAATGGAATAAGTAATCACAATAGCATAGAAGCATTTCCAGTAAATGAAATGACTCAAAATTTTGCTTCAGTTCATAACTTACATATGTAAGTTATGAACATATAGATGTCGAAAAACAAGACACTACACGAATCCAATCATAGAATAACATAAACAAATAAATCAATGAAGTTAATTATTGCAGCAATTGCCTATCATCCTAGCAGATACTTTTGGGAAGCATTTATTGCATTATATATATATATATATATA
>UYYF01004813.1:0-13324 GCA_900618365.1 Thelazia callipaeda
TTCATGCAAAAATCATTATTACTGTAACATTAAGAAAATCAAACTTCCAGAAAATCAAATTTCTCTTAAAATTGTTTTTTGTAATTCTCAAATGGAAGGTAATTTCATCCATCCGTTATCCTTTTTTAAATTTACAACAAAAATTATTCCTAATCAAACTTGCTCTTTTTATATTATATTTGATTATGTGATTGATTTGATCCATCCAATTATTTTTAGCTTAAGATGGTCAGTTTTCATTCATTAACAAATATTACTGCTTCATGAAATATTTTAATTTGGAGATTTTTAAAGGATTAAATAAACTGGAGTTTGTGTAGTTGATCAGAATATTTCACTTTCATGATAGAATTTTAGATAAATATTATTTCAGTTTGCAAAATAGCCAAATTTATAACATTTGTTTTAACCAAATTTATAACATAAAATTTTAATTTTTTGTTTTGTCAAAAAAAATTGAATGTAATCTCAGTTAAGCTTTTTTGATTTTTTATTTAAATGAAAAGGCAAATTGAATTAAAAGTCACTGAAACTTTAATAGTTTCATTCGCAAGATTTCTAGCAAATGAATTAATTCTTAAATGTGTCATAATGCCATAATAGACTTTAGCTATAAGTTACTTCGATAACTTTAACTGAAAAAGTTTGAAAAAACTTTGCGTGTTTGAAATTGCGCTCACTTTGCTTTATTTTTCAATATAAATATTTTAATTTTGCAGTTTTTTTTCAATAGAAATTAATTATTACAATTAATGAATGTAATTTTAATATGTATTTTTCTATTTATATGCAAATTAGTAATTAAGCGATTAAAATTTCTGCGTAAAACTTCAAAAAATACAAATTGTTTGTTAATAAATTGCGATTTTGAAAGTACAATGAATATTTCAGTGAATATAATTGTTTTTGAACAAAATTTTAACAAAAAACATTGCATAAATAGATTTAAACCATTAAAGATAGCAATAATTTTTGTTGTCTTCAACACTAATTTGCAGAAACGATTTAACTCCAAAGAATATTCAGGACTTTCCGTGAATGTAACAAAAAAAAGTGCATTTTGCTGTAATCAAAGTGAAATTAATAATACACCTAGTAAGTAATTAATTACTAATTGTTCTGTTAGATTTTAATAATTTCCAACTGATATCATTTGAAATTTTAAAAATTAATCAACTACAAAGTCTAAAAAAATTGTAAAAAGTACAAGAAAAACACTATAGACTTGTTTTACATAGCCCGGAATAGTTTGAGTTAAATTATATATTTATATATAAAGTTAATTTTTTATAATTACCTCAAATAGCCTTAATTTGTTTCAAATTGCTTAAAATACTTCTGTATATTTTCTCTTATTAATTTTTTTCTTACTTATAATTGAAATGTAAAATATTCGCTAAAAGTCAGTTAAAAAATTTTAAGCACTTTTTCAGCTTGTTCTACTACTGCTACAGGAAGTAACAATATGCGTGTATCAGCTCTTGGCGAACGATCACCGCAATCGTCTTCAGATTCAAACGATGTGGGCCAGGTCTGATTATTTTATGCTCTACTATCTACATTATTCATATTTGTGTCATATTTATAAACATATTTTAAATAAAAAATTGAAAGAAATGATTTAATCTGATGATAAATTTTAATTCTCATAGATGAGTTCAAAAAATCAAATTATCACTTCATATGATTTTGATAAAAAATGATTATTAAAAAATGAAGTGATTAGTAGTTTCTTCAAATTTTCAAAATTGTAATAATTAATATAAAAATTAATTTTTACTTATTCTTCATATTAAATTGGATTTTCCAAATTATCAAAGTATTTCAAAGTAAATTGCTATCACAATTATTTATCAAAGAATAAAATAAATGATTGGTTTTTTCAAATTTTGACATTATACCAACTAATAATAAATATTATTATTGAATCACAATATATAACCATTTATGAATACTTATGATTTCATTATGACATTTGATTTGAAACCCTAAATATTCAGCTTTAATCTCAATCTCAAGTTATACTTTATACTTTATGCTTCTTATGTTTATAAGAATAAAGCAAATGCTTAATAAAGTTACCCACAATTTTTTGGCTTGGATTTGTAATCAAAATGGTATGGAATGAACAATTTATAAAATAATTCATAAATAAAAGACAACTTGGGATTTATAACATAATGCAGTAAATGGTTTTATGGTTTATACTTATTATACCATTGAATAATATTATTTTTGTAGAAGTATTGAATTAAATTTTATAGGAATTAATCACAGCACATGTATATTATTGATTATAAATGATCAGAATGATCGATAAATTACAGATTTCAATGAACTTAATGCGTGTAAACGGAGTAATTGCACCTTTCAAAAGCTTACTTACAAGTTCGACAAATTTTGGTAGTCCTCTGGTTTCTGCTTTGAGAACGAGCGGTCGAAGTGCCTCATCGTTACAACTTGCTCGTATAAACAGTCCTAAAAAACTACAAGCAACTGGCCAACCTCACACTGTAGAAAATAACTTCTGTAAAAATACAAGTCGATTTCAAGTTGAAGTACCAATTTTTAATCTTACTGGTAAATATTTTTAATACTATTAAGTATACTTTTTTTTCTAATCACACTATCAGTTTTTTAATTGCTACATACAGTAAATATATTAAGTGTAAGATTATGCATAAATATTAAAAAAATTTCCATCCAAGTAGTTTATCTAATAATTTATGCATGGTGTTGCCTTGGTAACTGTAGAAATTTTATTAAGTTTTGCCCTATGCTTGGCAACTACACGGTAATTTTTAATACTTATTGTTCAACACTTGACGTACTTTTTTTGCAAATTAGCTATTTTATTTTTTTACATAAATGAAATATTTTATGCTTTAATATGATTTTTTTGAAAAAAGTTTCTTATGCGACTAATAGGGTTCAAAGTGTTCTTTCAAATTTGTGCTTGCTAACTGTAGTCATTTATGCACAGTTTGTTAGCAGAAAATAAAGTAGTTGGAGATTTTTTTATTAATTATTTTTTACAATAATATTTACAGTAATTTTTTACTGTGAATGACCCCAGTCTTGGTACATAAATTACTGCAATGGTTATTGTAATCTGTTTCTTCTTAACACCAATTTATATTGAAAAATAAACAACAGTCAGAAGTTCTCATTTTGCATTTTACTCGTCGCTTATTGAGCTTAATTAATTTTAAACAGAATACTTTGCTTCTTTTATTCGAGATTAAATATAAGTCTTACAACTTAATTATTTTAATTAATTTATTTTTCGATTTTGTCATATTTTTGTCTTACAACCAAAATAGTATTAATAAGCAGTGAGTTTAATTTTATAAATTAAATTTACTACACCACAAGTTTTGACTACAAGTTACTGCAAGTTGTAATATTTTGGATAAACTTTTGGCAATTTATGATTGGAAAAATTTTTTTGAGCTAATTCTTGGAAGAATTTAAACATTTTTCAATTGTATTTTTATTTGTAAAATTTTCATTTTTCAGCTGTTATTGTATAATTTTATTTATCATAAATCGTAATAGTAAGCAAAAATTCAAATAATACAAATTCATATATTTCTGCAAACTGAAGTCCGAAAAATTGAACCACAAATTCTTGCAGTTAAAATAACGGAACCATTTATTTAACCTTTATTAACCTTTTTTAACCTTTCAAATTAGATTAAGAATTAGGCATTACTGATTTAGTTTGAATTTTTTTAGCTCAAACAAAAGAACAAATATTTAAAATATGCCAAATTACTGCATTTACTGCAATATTTACCAAACTATCGGTGAATAATTCAATTTGCAAACTAATATCACACAGAATTGCTCTTTTATCCACTGAATTCTTAAATAAACATAAACAAATCAATTAGTTTTCTGCTAAATTTGCTATATTCGTTTTATTGTCCGATAGAACATTACATTTTTCAACAAAATGAATACTTTTTAATGAAAAAATCTTTCGAGCAGACAATTTTCTCACTTTCACATTTAATTCTTCTCGTCGAATTACTCTAAATTGCTTATTTTGTGGTGTTCTTCAATTCATAATTCTTTCTGAGGCTTTGTTTGTTACTGAGAATAATAAGGCTTTTCCGCTTTTTCTGGCAGATAAAGATAGTCGAGAGAAGTTGGAAGTTGCAGAAATTCACTTATATATATTGAAAAACTAACTTATTCTATTAACTTTGTAAATGTTAAATAATAATGATTAATAAAATTGAATCAATATCGCTCATATCGAGGCTAAAAAGTAGTGAGTGTCAAAGTAATTACACTGAAAAGAACACATCTTGCAAATTAACTTTCAAGCACTGGGTTGATTAATAGTAAAAATATAAAAAAAATTGATATGTAATATATATATATTTGTTTATTTTGACAGTTTTCTTAATAATTTTAAGATACCTTACATTTTACTCTTACAGAAAGATTTAATCTCATTCTAAATATATTATATTCAAATTATAACATGTAGAACTTCTGATAAGCGTGAGAGTTATCACATGTAAAATATACGTGATTAATTCAGTAAGATACTATGAGGTTACCAATTTTGAAAACTATTATGCTCGAAGTAAATTATTTGCAGGCAATAAAAAAGTAGCAGAGAATCGAGCGTTGAAAAAAAGATTGAAGTGAACAGTTTAAATTGTTCAGATGTAGTACAAGATTTGCTAAATTTCTAAAAAAAGAACAAATTTTTCTGAAGCAAATTTAATTTTCCGCAAGAAAGCGTTTTTTCATTATTATTAGTAAACGGAAGGCTCGTTATTTCTGGTAATCTGAATTTTGGCATTGCTTAGAACAATCTACTTTCTTAGCTGACACAATTCATAAATTGCTCTGCGTAGTACAGCAAGTAGATATTTCCAGTACTAAACTATTAATTATTTATCTCTGGCTCTCCACTCTTGATTTCTTACTTAGTGGGCTTAAATATGGTAACATCTTGTTGCTAATGATTGAATAATCTGGTATGAACTAGCACCTGATGACTTAAATAACTATCAGCGCTTAGATAAGTTAATTTCGATGAGAATTCCCTGAGAAAACAACTACAATTTTAAATTTGTGCTTAATGTACGGTTAATCCATTATTAGATCTTAATTAATGTCAAGAAAATTTATTTCTTAGCTCTGTTATCAGTTTTATTATTAATTTTTCTTATTGATTTGATATCAAAATAATTACGCACTATTTTGACTTTCAATAAAGTCCTAAGACGCAAAAATTTTTTTAACTTAAAATTTGAATATTTCTTTACTTAGTCACAATTTTTAGGCAAGCACTATGTTATTCATTTGTGAATATTTCACCAAATAACAAACTTCTTACTGCTACTTTCAAAATTTGTCAAATTTAGAGTAGTTATTTGAATTTTTTTAAATTCTGAAACCTTACAAATAAATCAGTCAAAAGTTTTATTTTTCCGCCAATTATCACTAATGAACTTTTTTTGAAGTTGTATGATAAGTTGAATAGTACAAACTTTTGCACAAAATTTTCAAATTACTTTACACCAAATTTTAAAATTCTCTTGAATTCAACTTTGCTTGATGTTTACAAAAACCTTTTCTTTATAGTTTTAAGTTAAAAAATTTTGTATTTATATATTTTAATAAATTTTATATAAACTTAATGGCTTCATTGAAGACTTTTCAGCATTACTTACAAATGAAATATTTGATTTGAAAGTTTGGCATTAATATATTCCGTTTCGGATTACTTTGACATTATAGCTATAGAAGCTGAAGCAGCGAATAATAATAATTTCATTATCGCACATATTGTCTAAGTGTAATATTAAAAATTTGAATGCTAATTTGCAATATTTTTAGCACTTCTTTGATAATTATGTTCTTTTTTTTCAAAGTATATAATCTTACGATTTCTTTTATTGGAATTTGAACGAATTTTGAATAGATTTCAATTAATATTGCTAAAAATATATTAGCCTTTAGAAGAAATAGTCCAGCAACTAAATTAGCCTAACAAAGCACTATCAAGCATTTTCTGATGCTTTGCTAGTGCTTTTTTAATAACTGCAAAAATTGCCTCAGGATTATATGCTTGCTATTTCTATCACATAATTATAATATCTATCTCGCTTATTATATCTCTCACTAAACTCTCTAAATCAAGTAAGTTAGAAAAATGTATTTTAGCTTTGTTTTTATTAATAAAACAACAAAAAAACAAAGTGGTGGATGATTGTAATAAAGTAGACTATTCGAATTTCATTACGCTATTTTTATAAAAATTGCTAGCACAGCTTATATTTTAGTACAAAAACATTGCAGAAGAAACTGTAAAATTTATTTTGTTCTGAAATATATTTAGTGAACATAAAATTTAAAAAAGCACTAAAACTAACTCTGTCTGAGATGAAAATCTATTCTCGCGGTTTTTTTTTAGTCAAATTTATTCCCAAACAGTTTTAAAATGTGTGACTTTGAGATTATGTAATAATTTTATGCATTTTCTTGATCAGAAAATTTTTTGCCATTTCAATGCTTAAAAAGTTAGTCAAAACTTTTAATTGTTATATTAATGATTGAAAACGGTTTTATTTATTTTAGAATATATATCAGTGATAAAATACTCTTGCTGATTTATTCCAAGTATAAAAAAGTATTTTATCAAAGATATATCGAAAGTTTAGGTGCTGATGGAAAAACTTTTGTATGCATTGTGTTTTCATGCATTAAAGTGCTAAAGTTTGAAAGTATTTGAAGTTAGAAAGTATATATCTCATTACAAGAAAGTATTGGATACAAAAATGGTCATGAATGATAAAAATCGAAAATTTGCGACTGTAACATTTTCTGCTCCAGTATTTAGTAATAATTTGCATCAGTCATATAATGTTATAATCGATAATGATGGTGATGAAGATAATGGAGATGATAACGGTGATGATAATGGTGATGATGATGATGATGAACAACGTAATCATGGTGAAAATAGTCATGAATATAGTCATGATCAACACGTTTTAATCCCAGAGAAAGTTAACATTGCAATGTCAACTTCATCGTCATTAATTTCAATGTTGGAAAGAAAAAATTCTATTAGTAATACTTCTAAGCGCTTAGTTATGGATTCAGAATCAGAAAAAAACAAAATCAGAAGTATTTCTGAAACTAGCCATAAGTTTTCAATGATTACAAGCCGTGATACAAGACAAAAATGCATTTTAAAATACAAATCATTTGATATTGATAACAGTGATGATAAAAGTATTACTTGTGATTACGGCGATGAAGCGATTTTGAAAAAAGTGATCAATTCTTGGAAATATTCGCGTAAGTTCTAAAAATTAATCCATGTAATTTGTGTTTGTGGTAATAAAAGAAAACTTTTATTTTTATTATTGATAAGTATTTTTTTGTAAAAATGTAACGTTCTTGAAATAAGTTTGTCTGAATGAATTTTGTATTTATATATATAATGATGATAGTCAGATAAATAGACAGATAGATAGATAGATAGATAGATAGATAGATAGATAGATGTTTGCTTAAAAATATGATTATTTTTTGTGAAGGCCAGTAGCCAATTATTTGTTAATCACGGATATAAGTGACTAATGTAAATTAAAAATGGCAGAAGTTTATTCCCAACTCAATTTCTGTGTGCTTACTATTCCAAAAAGTCGAAAACAGACATACAATGCATAGTGTTTGGAAAGGATTTAAATGTATTTTTTAATTTTTTTTGCTTTCATAAATATGAAATGAATTAAATTTGAATAAACAAGTTAACATGATCAAAATTTTGATTCCCTTAAGCATAGTTAGGGACTATAATGAAATAAATACATGCAAACAAATTGAATTAAATTAAATAACAATGCTTTGAATAAAATACTTCTATCTTAAGAATTATGTAAAATTATAGTTTTCAATATAGTTTTGATGTTTTAATTAATTAAAACCACTTTGAAGATGAAAATAAATTAATTACTTTGGCCACAAAATTTCGATTAGCGTTACTTAAATTAAAATTTAATAAGTTATTATTTATTTTCTTCAAACAAAATTAAGTTTAAATATCATTTTGACTGCTTTTTTCACTTTATCAGTTTTCATTAATAATAGAAACTATGTTAAACATTAAAATATTCAGTTTTTCACTGATTTTTTTTTCAATACTTTTTTCGTAATGACAATACCGATAATTTAGTGCGACGATCATTATTAGTCAAATATGACTACTGCAGAATCGAAATTACATACCAGTACCATTCACTAGATACCATGTTTTAATATAAAATAGAGTACCAGGATAGCCTGGTTGAATGGATAATCAAGGACTATAATTACCTGGATTAATGAATATTCAAGTACAGTATGGCATGGCAGAATTATGTAATTAAAATTGCAGTATTTTTCAGAAGAGCAAAATTCAAAAAAGTCATTATCGCTCGTACTAAGTGAAGATTTAGAAGGTCAACGAGCAGGAAAGAATGACTTGCAGACTCCTTTAATGAAAGAAAAGGAAAACAGGTCAGCTGTCGACAAAAATCAAAATTTGATAATTGCAGTTATGTAATTTTGAAAACTTTTTCTAAATACAATTTAATTTGCTTTGAATTTCATATATTACCTTTATAAATCACTATTTTTTTGCATTTTTGTTTCAGACAAATTCTTAAGATTGCATTTGTTTTTCTCTTTCATTTATTTATTTATTCATTTCAGTTACATTTAATACAAATTGATGCTAACAATTCTTTCGCTAAACACTAATCCACGTCCATTTATCGCACATTTTGCGTACAGAATTGTACGATTCAAATTATGATATAATTTAAATTGCAGTCGAATGTTTTTCATTATTTTGTTCAAAGCATTAAGAGCGTTTTTTAATTATAACTTCTAAAAAGCAATTAAAATTTTGATTTCGATTCTTTTTCAGTAGTGATCGTTTAATTAGGCGTCAACAATTATTTTACATGCGACGAATTATCAGCAATTATGCTTTATTCTTTGCAACTATAGGCATCGGTCTGTTTAATACAAAATTTTTGAATTTAAAGCTTTTCGAAAATTTAAATTTAAAATTTTGATGAAAATTATTAAATTTTAATAAATTTCAGTTATAATGATAATTGAGAATGAAATGCGAGCTGCTCAAATTTTTGAAAAGGTATGCGTAAACTTTATTTCAATTATAGCAGTAAATAATAAAAAAAATAAAAAAATGCAAAGTAAATTTTTCATAGATAAATTGAAAAAATCAAATATCAAAATTATAAAAACGTATTATATTTTTATCACAAAGCTATTTATAATGATAATTACGTTTTGGATAAAATTTTAATCCTTTATTTGCTTAATTTAATATATTTTTAGGGATCATTCGTGAGCTTAGCAATGAAAACACTGATTGTGCTAAGTACTATAATTTTAGTTGCACTTGTCATCAAATTTCATGTTCATGAAGTACAAGTTAGTATTTATGTTCAAATAATCGAAAAGTAATCAGACAAATAATAGATGAACATTTTTAATGAGCAGTAGATTATAATCTAATTGCTGTTGTAAAATATATATTTGAAAACAAATTTTAATGCCTCTAAAATACGGTAAATTTTATCTCATTTTTATATTTGAATAAATAGTTTAATAAGTATTAAAAATAAAGAAGCAATGAAAATCGCAAATTGATTAATTTTGTGAAAATTGGTACTTATTAAACTATTTATTCAAATATATAAACTATGTATTTAGATATAAATTTTTAACAGACGGAATCAAATAGCGTCGCGAAGATTTTTTCGAAAAGTAAAAAGTAATAGTGCTGGTAATTCAAGATTAAGCATAACTATTTGATAATAAGAGTTATAAACATAGTTATATTGAGCAGCTTTTTCCATTTTTTCGCATATTTTTATTTATTTTTTGTTTTTCGCAAATTAATTATATATGTCATTGATTTACAATATTCAACTAATTATGAATATATAATTGATTATTGTACTAGTTATACCGTTATATGCTCTTACAAAGTCGGGTAGAATCACTTTTTATCTTTATCTTCTTGCACAGTTCGATGATGATATCAATATTTTTATTAATAAAAATTATTATTATTATTATTTTGTATTATTGTTATTATTATTATTATTGTTATTATCATTATATAACAAATCAATTTTATGTATTGCAAAATTTAAATTACTAATTAAAGTCTGAGATAAATTTTTATGTGATTAGAAGGAAATTAGTTCTATTTTAGCTATTTATGATAGCAAACAGTGCAGAAGACTGGAGAATTGCTATTACATGGCCTCGAGGATTACAAATAGCATTGGAAATTGTTGCTTGTGGACTGTGTCCAATTCCAATTGATATTAGCTTTCATTGGTCAACGACTGATGGCAGTGAGGAAATGGTGAGAATTGAATTCCAACAAATGAATTAAAATTAGCATATAAATCTGAGAAAGGATATGATTTTGATGTTTGATTGAAATGAACTACTCAATTTATTGAATTTAAAATTATAAAAATTGATAAAATCATACAAATTATTTACGCAAGAGGTAAAATTTTTTATTTTAACTAAGTAATTTTCAGAAAATAAAAACTTAAAAATAACGTTAATTCTCGCTTCTGTCATATTCAATTTCTGAGTGCTTACTTGTGCATTATTTATTTATTTTTCTGAATTTTTATTAAGCTATTAAGCATTTAAAAAGGCACCAATTTTTTTCAACAGAATACAGTTCATTTTCCAATTAAATAATTATATTGGGAGCATTTTTCGTGTACTTTTGTATGAGCTAATTCTTCATTTGAAGGTAAGTTTTTTCAATTTAGTGCTTTAATTTTAGTTGCCTTCTTTTGTATTCAAACTTATTTTGAATATCTGTCAATTTCATTTTAGGTAAAAACGTCAGAATTACCACTTGACGTGCTCTTATCAATCCCAATGTTTTCTCGATTGTACTGGTTATGTCGTGTTATGCTCTTACATAGTCGGTTAGATTCAGTTTTTATCTTTTATCTTCTTGCATAATTCAGTAGTGATATCAATATTTTTATTAATAAGAATAATAACACTTTTTGATTAAGTCTAAATTTCTATAACAGGATAATTGTTATCGGTAATTCATAAATAATTTGCGCTAAATATAAATTAGTACTGACTGCTTTTATGATTTAAGATTGTTTACTGATGCATCCTCAAGGAGTATCGCTGGCCTTAATAGGGTGAATTGTAATGCGCGGTTTATTCTCAAAACCCTTATGACATTATGTCCAGGTGCGTTTTATTAATGTAATATTCGTGCACGTTACACGTTGCGCTAAATTTTTTGGATTTAAACACCAATTGTTTGTTTAACTTTGCTAACTACTCCAAGATTGAGCACGAAACTAGACGTCTTTTAAAAAAGAAATTAAATATTGAAATTAGGAGTTTTTTGAGTCAGTAATTTAATGTATAGTTCCACTGAGTTGTTAATTGAGGTACTATGCTGATGGTATTCACTGCATCGCTGTGGATAATAGCAGGATGGATTTTACGTTTGTGCGAAAGGTTTATTATTAATTTGTTAGATACTGTGTCTTTTTTGTTAGATACCTGGTAATTACTTACAAATATCACTAAAATAAATTTATTTTATTACTATTAAAAAAATGTAATCTTATATGAAACGAACTAACAACTGAAGCTTCATGTAAGTTGAAAGTTTCCAGACAAATCTAACAATAAAATAATCATTTCTCAGATTACATATTTCTGACTTGACTCCTTCAAGATCCAAATTTTTTCAATTTTTATTGACAGATACATTTTTGAATTCAAAAATATAGTTCTTATGAATGTTTCCTTAAAATTTTTAGTTTTAATAATAACTTTATCTATGAAATTTTTTTAGAGTTTTCAGCGTACATTTTTATTCTTATTCTTAGCAAGCTTATATGAATCTTAAATTATTCTGCATTACTTAAGTAAATTATGCTTCCATGCATATAGATGAAGCAAAAATGTAGGAATTGAAAGCATTTTGAGAACAAAAATTTTCAATATTTTGTGCTATTTTCATTTCACTTTTGAATGCTTGCTAATAAATATGATTAATAATAAATTTGTAGGGACTACGTGGGTAATTCATTGAACGTTCACGCGTTAAAGCATCAAAATTATTTTGATTCTTTGTGGCTTATTGCTATAACTTTCTTATCGGTTGGTTATGGTATGTTTTAATAGTTTTAAATAAGAAATCTATTTGTCAGCTTGAAATGATTCAAATAATGAGACGATTTGGCACAACTTTAAAATACTTTTACTAAAATGAAACACATAAAATATTGCAATATTTTCTTACAAAGTCATATAATGTTATGTGAAAATGCCAGTCATAATATATAATCTGATATTTAATGACTATATTAAAAATCTAATCCATAAGCTGTTTTCTTTTATAATATGTATTTCAATATTTTGCAGTAAAGTAAATGAAACTGGCTATAAACTATTTCAGGAGGATAATTTCTTTATGGCAAGTAAGAGAGAAGTATTGTAAAAAGCATTAACTGTAATTTTGTAATAACAATATCTTTTTGATATTAAGTAACTTTGACAAATTTAGAGTAAAATTGTAGGTGACATTGTGCCAAATACTTGTTGTGGACGAGCAATGGCTGTTATCACTGGTATTTTGGTGAGTTACATAAATTATTAATCTTGTAAACAGATTTATAGTTCTGAACAATTTTTATTTACTTTTTAGATATGATGAAAATAAGTTGTTGTTTTTTTTAGCATAAAGCATTATGTAAAAAGTTTATTAAAAAATTATTGATGAAAAAGTGAAATAGTGCTAATGATTCAAGGGTACATGCACATCTTCAATGGTTGTTGCTGTAATAGCACGGAAACTTGAATTATCTCGTGCTGAAAAACATGTACATAATTTCATGATTGATACACAACTCACTAAGCAGGTAAGTTATTATTTATAATCATTAACATGAATCTCAATATTTATTAATATTTAATAACGTGTACTGACTGATATTGACTGATAGAAATCAGAAATATTTTTGTAAAATAAATTTTTTAACTTACTGCTTATTATTTTATTTGTTTAATAATGCATAACTGCTGTTGAATTTTAGTTAAAGCATACAGCAGCTAACGTTTTGCGTGAAACATGGCTGATTTATAAAAATCGGTTTTTAGTGGATAAAATTGAACCAGCCAAAATTCGAATGCATCAACGCAAATTCTTAGTAGCAATTTATGCGTTAGTTATTTTTTAAATCAAATACTTAATATTTTG
>UYYF01004814.1:8522-31857 GCA_900618365.1 Thelazia callipaeda
TTAAGTTCTTTGTTCTTTTACTGTAGAAAAGAAGCGATGATTTTAAATAAGTAGTACAGCAAAATGTGATAGTCACTTTTTGGAGCACATTTCTATTTATTTCAGCCATATATGAAATCAAACGTTGTCAAGCAATAGCCATGAACGCAATATCACAAAAATATACCTTTATGAGTTGATTATGAACCAAGCAAAATCTTCTTCGTTTATATACACTTTCAGTGAGAAATTTATTTTGCTGATTTTATGTATAAAAAGAAAACTGAAAACTGACAAATATGCACTGTTTCTATACAACAGTTTAGCACTTCATAAGATGAAAGCGTCACTTTTGGAAAGGTATTTGTGCAGACTTATTTTCTGTATTATTACAGTATCAAAGAACAATGTTTGCTCCATTTAATAAGCCTTCTTTATATCTTCGCTTGATGACATAATCATTCCATTCCATATCTATCAAATGACAAATGCATTCAATGAAAGCAGAATTTGCTTTTAATGGCTCAGTTGTTTTGCAGTCTTTGCAATGCATAAATTGTTGTTAAGAACGGACTCATTCGTATTAAATTGACAGAATAAATATGTAAATTTCAAATTAGCTAAACTTTGGAAAGATGTGCAGTCGATGTGATGATACTTGTGTGTGCAGTGAAGAATTAATAGTGTCTTAATATGATACAAAATTTAAGCCAGCAGAATTTCTGAATCCTACACTGTTACTAACGCAGTTGTAAAACCTAACGAAAGCAGATGGTCACAATATAATTCCTTTTTGAATACATTCACACATCAAGCGATCGTTCAAACACAAAATTTGACGAAAATTCAGTTTATGACTTCGATGCCAATTTGGCATAAGTTGCGAAGAGTGTACACTGATTTGATTAAGATTAGTTAATCAAGGAAATTAGCCTCAATCAGATCTAACATGTCGATTCCATCAACTCCTACCTTACCTTACTTGGGATACCAGCAAAACCATCAGTACCTGATTCTTTGTCTATACCTCGTGGTCCAGGAAGACCACGTGGGCATTGAAGCTTAGTGCATGTTTCACACTGCTTTCCTTCACTGATATCCATGTTCTGAACAGGCATTTGCATATTTGCTAAAATTTTCGTACAGTTACAAACTACTGAAATTTTGATATTTTTATACAAAAATGGTTTCAAAAAACTAAACTTACTTCTTGCTCTAAGACATTTATTGATTTAATTTCTTTACTCAACAATAGTTTCATACAAATTTACTAATTTGCTGTTCTGTTATTGTTTTGAAAAATAATCAATGTTCAGATGGAATAAATTTGTTAGGTGAATTCAAAATGAAACAGGGATTAAATATGCCACCAAACTCTTTTTATGATTTGATCATCTTTCCAAATATTCTCTTTCCACCCTTCCCTCCCCTTTCCCCCCTGTACCATAATTAGAAATTATTCAAAGTATTTTTTAAATACATTTCTACAATTTTTTTCCTTACGACAAATGCGCCAAGTTCATTTATGCTAAAGTTGTGTGAAAGGAAGTTTGAAGTCATTTTCTATTGTATACTGTAATTATCTAGTCAAAGTGAACTAAAGCAATAATTAAAATGAGTTGAATTAAGTCCAAAAAATTTTTTTATCAGAATTTTACTTCTGTGCTTGCTGCATTACAAAATTTTGAAATTTTTGGAAAAAAAATCCGAAAAAAGCAATTATTGCTGAACAATTATTTGCATTATAAGTTACTTACTTTTAATAAGAACTCAAATTCACTTGCTTCTTTTGAATGCCAAAGAATTGAAAGCATTTTCAAATATTCGGTATGAGAAATTAAGAGTTAACTATATCAGCAAGAACCGGGCCATATTTAGCTTTGGCAACGAAAACCTCAATTGATAATGTCAGTTAAGCGTTCAATGTACTTCATCTGAAACCTTTTTTTACATTCAGGAACGTGCACATCGAAAGAGTTGCAAGTATTTTTACGAAGCAAAACTTCAATAAGAAATAAGCTGTTGCTAATTTTCTGCATTTATTATGTGTGACATAATTTTAGCTTTTCCTTGCTTATTTTTCTTTTCAAAAAACTTTCCCTTGATCACTTAATTAAATTCATTTGAATTTTTCCAATAATTAATTCCTTAAAATTATCATTTTCTCCACATATTCCTTAGATAGGTCATAATGCTTAATTTCGGTAATTTGTTTCGCACATTTTTATTATTAATTTCAGTTATTTCAAACAGTATATCAATATGCGATTTTTTACCAGTTGACAACATTCTGTTCTCTACAGCAATATAAATAAGTAATAGCTTATAAGACAATTATGACTATGACTTAAATTGAAAATTACTATTTTGCATATGTATTATTTTGCAGCTGTTTGCATTTAAGTTTAATTCTAAGCAAATAAAATAAATTGCTCCCAAACGAAGCCATTATTGAATTTTAATTATAAATCATTAGTATATTACTTTGAATAATAAAAATAATGTGCTCATTTAAGATTTTAGACATTCCATTAACGCGATGATAAACATTTGATCAGTTATTCTTATTTTTTACTAATTTGGAAAAGTTAAAAATTATATTCATGTTTAGTTTTAAAAAGATATATTGAAGCAAAATTAAAACAAAAAAGGGTTACACATTTCACTTTTTCCTGCAAAATATTTGTTTGAAAAAATGACAAGTGAACTGCTTTTATAAACACGTAGTGAAAACATTTCATTTTTTCTGCGTTTTTTTTCGCACATATTCTATTTATTCCTCAGTAAATCTTTCATAGACAGGAAAAGTGCTCTTACTTATTAATCAAACATCATAGCTAAAATATGGACTGAATAGGTAAAACTGCATAGGGATTAATGAGCAATTAATACTTGGAGAATTGTATTAATTAATTCGACTCTGTTTTCAGCGATGATTGAAATGAATTTAGTAAGTATTTATAGTATTTTTGCAACGTAAGTTTCTTAGCACAAGTAGCAGAGCAGACAGGCGCTTGAAAGTATTTTTTAACTTCCATTTTGTGCTTATATCGAACTTGTCAGCTTGCTAAGTTAATAGTTTTTTTATCACAATGAATATATTTCTCTCTTTAATTACTTCTTAAAATATGTATTATGCACATTTGCTAACTAATCCCTCACTTCTGCACTCCTGAACTTTCAATAAATAAGTAAATGCAAAGTATTTATTTTCAAGACAGGAAATTTTTTTAATTATGATCAATTATATAAAGTATGATTAAATTGTATTAGTAGAAGACAGAGGTTGAATAAGTGAAGAAAAAGTGATTTTCTCAATAAGTTGAACTAAAACTCATTGAAGAATTAAAATGACATCTATAAGCTATCAAAACACTGCAGATAAAAACGATATAATAAGACGGCAGGTTGATACGCTAGAAAACGTAATCATTCGTGAGTATGAATTCGTGGAAAATAATTTACTCCCTGAAAGCAAACAGATTAATTGTAATATGTGATGGCAAAAATAAGCATGCTAGGTGGTAATGCAGTCTTGAAGTCAAATTAAACGATTAATAAAAATTTGTTCATCAAATTATTGTGCATAATTTAATCAGAAATGTTATTAACGTCAAATTTTGCGTAATGTTTTTTCCGCATATAAGTAAGTCTCACATTTTCAACAAGCAAACTTTTAATTAATGTTTTAAAACTTTCATTAAACAATGTTTCACTGGTAATTGTACATTTTGCTTCATTATCGCATTCATTATTCTGCGCTGCTTTCCTTTAATACTTTTTCAAAAAAAAGACTTTAGCTTTGCTTGTTGCTAATGAAAACAAAAAAATTACAGGTTTTAAAATCTGAAGAAAAATAAATTCAAGAATTTTCATCGTATTGAAAAAAAGAAAACAAAATGCACAATAACTACTCATCACAAAGCATTCGCGTGGAGCAAAAGTCAAATATCAGTACTGAAGTACTACTGAACGCTATGAAGAACTAACTTACTAACTAACTACTTTGAGAGATTTTTGTTTGCTTGAATAATTTGAAAGAGTGAATTTGTATTCAATTTGATTTGATTTTATATATTATCATTTTTTGTAAGTAATTTATTTTGTTTTTTCGCTTTCTTTTTGTTTTGTTTAATGACTCAAATACTATTTAATAACTATAAAATTGATTAAAAATATTAAAAAAAGAAAGAAAATTAGTAATAAAAGCAAATGCTCACTAAAATGTAATCGATGAAATTTGCATAATCAGCTAAATTGAAGTCAACAATGTGTCAGAGAATAATTATTGCTACGGAAAAAGCATATTGACAAGTTAATACTTACATATTTTAGCACAACTGATAGAAACATAGATATACTCAGCAAAAGTATGCCTGCACGGAATAATTGCTATCTATTCTCCACTTATGTTTTTAACTGTCAATTTTGTCCGCACTTTCTACTGGCATAAATTCATTGCTATATATTAATTACTTTTAGAATGCTCTTAATCTCATTACTTTTTATGCAAATATTGATTAAATGAGTACTGATTCTTAACTTTTCAGTATACCACTGAAATCTTTATAATCTATCGATCTGTTGATCTATCTATTTATCTACCTATAATATATGTTTGGACTGTTATAAGAAATCAAGTCAAAGTTGTAAATGTTTGCTTTTAGTTAAAATGAATCAAGAATCATGATGCATTTGATTTTTCATTTCCCTGTTACTTTTTATAATTCACACATTTGACTCATATATCTGCAATTTAAAAATTCATTTTTTCTCGTGCATTCTTTCTAATGGTAAGTTTGGACTAGGTTTTAGACTTCATACTTTCTAAATCTTGACATTAATTTTTAAATTCTCGGTTTAAGCTCTTTTTCAAACAATTCATTCAAAAATAAATTTTAAATTTGACATTTTTTAATGTATATTCAATTTTAAATCTTCTATACTTGCAAAGTTTTTTTGTATTTTTTCTATATCTGAAAGTTTTTCTTGCGTATTAGTCTCGTATTAGTCTCTCTTCATTTTTTCGTAAAATCAAAACTCTATGCCTGTCTTCAGAAAAAAGGCAAAAAAAAAGTCTTGTCTGCTCATAATTTTTTAAAGCATATTTCTAATTTAATTAGCAATTCTAGTTACCAATATATATTTTATCATACATTAAAATTGGCATCTCAAGCAAACATATTTTTTCATTAAAACTTGTCTCACCAAGATAAGCCAAGAACATTAATTGGACAAAAAATTTTCATACTTCATTTGAAAATTATGAGAGTTTTAAATCTCATCACGAAATCCATTAAGATATTTAAATGTGTATTCCTGATGAACTTCGCACAAGGAAAAAGATTCTGAAAGGAAGTTTCTTCTGATTGAATTATACTTCCATTTATCAATATTTGTCATAGTTTGCAAATTATTTCAAGTCTATAAAATTATTACTATTCCAATGAACTAATTAATTCTAATGATTGAAAAAGTTTAGAGAAATGTGCCCAAAATTCGGAATCTTTTCCTAAAGGTTGTAGTTTTCTTAGCAAACAAAAATAAAATTTGTGAAAAATATAAATTTTAGACAAATTCATATTCCAGTGCTGTTATAAACTTTGATTTGTTTTATTACTTTACATTTATGTTAACTTTCTTTCAGTATGGCTGAGATAAGTTAATTTTAATGAAATTAAAGTGGGAGAAATGAACTATTATATATAGAACTCCTCTATTTAATATTACTTTGCGTGTTTTATTTTCAAAAATATCATTTACGATTTCTTCGCATAAAATGAAAATCGTGCAAATTGCTATTATATTTATAGAATAATACCAATTTTTATATTTGTTTTGAATATAAAAGTAGCAACTTTTAAATGGTAAATATGGATTCAAGGAGTAAAGGAGTTCTACAAATGAGACAGAGATATTATGACTTCAGCTCTTGGAATAATTTTTAGCGTTTGCAGTATTTTACAGTGTTGCAATTATTAATTTTGAATCGATTTGGTGGGAAAATGAATTTAATAATTCATCGTGAAACTCAACAATATTACACTTGTTTTGGACGAATTCACGTTCAAGTAAACTTTTACTACAAATACGATACGCAAAATTTTGTTTTTTTATCATAATAAATATATAAAAAATTTTTCGTGTTAGATGGAAAATAATCTGTTATTATTTATTGCAGACTGCATTACTAACTATTATAATATTGACATTTGGGTGGAATATACTTCGATGGATTGATTTATTTTTACGTCACGATTTCGTGTTTGGTAATGAATTTTAAATAACTAGAACTATTAGAATCATTTATTAATACGAAAGCTAAATTACATTCAAGAGTTCTTTAACTTTTTGAAGGTTACACTTTTGTTCACTCGAATCATCATGTAATGAGGCAAATGTGTTTCTTAATTTTAATTATTTACAGGATGGATAGAAATTTTAACTGAAGTTTGTGACGTTTCCCTTGATATTACATTAATTATTGCTTACTGTTATAAATCATCATATTTATTGCTGCCATATCTTTTCTTGCAGGTCTCTTTCTATTAATCCATCTATATGTATTTCTTTCACCACTGCAAGTATTTTGCTATCATATGCTTAATTTTAGTAATGGCTTTAACATTTCTTGTTTTGAAAATTGATGTAATAAAATCTATAATCCCCCATGAATATATTTTGTTTCAGTTATTGGCGTTGGTGGTTTCAATGATTTCGTTTTGTATTTGTGCCTTGACAGTAATATGGCCTGAAAATCCATGGGTTTCTATTGTTTACACTGATGAATCAGCAAAGACTTCCAGTAAAATACAATTTCAATTATTCTTCCTGATTTAATATTCACTAATTACATTTTAAGTATTTCAGGGACTTTTTAAAAATTGTAGAATATTTCCAAATTTAAAAATAGATAAATAATCAGACTTATGAGTTGATACTAATAAGATTCTTCATGGTTTTTTTTAAAAGCTGAACTACTTCCAAATATGGATATTTTAAGAGCTAAAAAATCACAATAGTTCGAGGATTTCATCAAGCAAATTACACTTCTCGACATATCTCAAACGAATTTTTATATCAAGCCAAGTATCGGTACTACTGTGAATTTTCAAAACATTTCAGAAATTAGAGTGAAAGCTTTCATTTATGGCATAATTTCATTCGCCTTCTCCTTAGTGTTGATATGGGTCATTCGTATTTTACTTTCATGCTATGTTTATTTTTCTAATCAAAAAAATGCTGCAGCAAATATTGCTGTTGCCACTACTCAGGTGAATTTGATGAATATTTGAAGACATTTGTCTTTTAGACAAAACTCCTGAATGACTTACTTAATTACAGATTAGTGGGTCAAATGAAGGTGTATTAATATCGTCATCAACTGGATTATCTTGTACTAATAATGTTACAACTAATGCTCCAGTGAAATCCACTTTGGCAGATGCTGCCTTTCCTAATCCAAGTTTTTGCCTAGAAGACGATGATGATGAAGATCAACTCTGGCCTCAAACAGATATCCAAAACAGCTTGAACTTGAATGAGTCTAAGAATCAATCAGTGAGTTTACCGTTGCCAATAAAAAATTATGAAAAGTGAAATAAAAGTTTATTGATTTCTCGTTTAAAAAAAAGTTGATATGCACACTTGCTAATATCAAGGAAAGAGCAAAAATAAAAATGTTGCTCAGCATATCATTACTAATTCTCAAATGCTTGAATAAATTATGACAATCTTGAAAATTGAAAGACAGTTGAAAAAGCTAAGTTTAAGAAAAAATATCAATACAGCGACCTAGCAAGTAAATTTGTGACAACAAAAGTAGATTCTGACCACTAGAAAATATTATACTACTGACCTTAATAATTGATGATACCTCTTATTCTTAAAATGCTACTTCAGCTTCCTGATATTGATCACTCACAATATTTGTATGAAACCGTCCTACATGCATAGTGAAACTGTATTGAATAGGGTCTGCACAGTATCTGCCTACGAAATACCATGATAATAAATTTCTCTTCTGCTTCTGTACCTTACAGTACCGATCACTTACCACTCACTTATCGTACCGGTAGCTGTACCTCAAGATTTCATTTCAACACCTTTAATAACCGTTCCTTTACTTCTACAGTTGAAAACCCTGAAATTCATCATACCTGTCAAATTACCATTCCTTCGTCCAACGAATTGCTTTAGTTACCACGCATTTACTTAGTCAAAATTATGCTATCGCATCAAGTGCTCTTTTCTTTCATACTAATTCTTATGCTCCAAACTAGAATATCAAACAATTCCAACCTGCTTTAATCTATTCAATTGCTCGACAACTCCAACTTCATAATTTCTTTTTTCTATAGACCAACAAGTTTCCTTGATTAAAACCAAGAAAACATTTTCTATTCTTAGATGAAAACCTAATACTAATAATCAACGCAAATGCTGTGCGATTTTCCATATGTAGGAGTATGATAAACATGCGAAGAATGATGCCACTGTCATAAATATCAATTATTTCAAACTATTCTAACTGAAAAATAATGAGAAAAAACAAATAGTACGATAAATTACAAAAAATAAGATGAAATACATGACATTTATTTAGAGTTTTTCTGCTTGTAGGAAAGACGTAACCATTAAAAAAACATCAATGAATCAGTACAAGTATGAGTCAACATTCTAAAAATTAATCGCAACGACAGATCACGGTAACAAATTTCGTTCACCTTCCAACACTTTCCCTTTTATATCAGATTTTTCACATTACGGTAAGTACAAATATGATCTAGCAAAAACAGCAGTGAACTTCAAATTTCTTGAAGCATGAATGCAGCTATCGTTTAGAAGAAGCAAACGCAGCTATGACCAAACCAGCAACAACAGCGATTCCGCCACCCAAAAGTGCCATACCAATAATGCCATCTAAAGAAACAAATGCAAGAAAAGCTACTGCTTTTCTAAAATTCCCAAAATTATCAAATTAAAGTTTTTACAAATCTCAAAAGATCGAAAGTAAAATACCTCTCTTCATTCTTTTCTTTATTAAACTTTCCAAATCCATTGCTTGACGATTATTGGACTCTGCACTGAGTAAAACATCAATATACGCAAGAGCTCGGTCATACTCCTTAAACATAAGTACCATTAGAAGTGAACAAATGAGAAGTTTCTGAAACCATTACCTTCAAACGAGTATGAGCTATCGCAAGATAATATACATAGTCACGTTTTGATATATCTTCAACTTCTTTTCGTAACAAATCTGAAGCATTTGAAATATTGCAATAATTGTGTGATATATTAATGGAGTTAGTCAAACTTCAGACTTGTTTTCACAATGAACAATCTCGATGTTTGCAAAATTCATTAGGCCGATAAAAAACATTTAGTCGATGAATAACTGGGAACAGATAAAAATGTTTTTTATCCATTTCCAACCGCTCATCGATCAAGTCTTAGTCCTTTTATCACACAAATTTCGTCAATCAAATAATTTTGTTAACACAAACAATACTACGTTTATTCGCTTATAACAACTAGAATATGATAACAAGACATGCATGATATGTACTACTTTGCCTTCCCAAAGTAAACAAAGTGTAAGAGAAAGGTTTCAGTCCTCAATATTTACCAAGTTTAACCCAGGAAACATTTTATTAAAGAAGAGTGAAGAAAACCTTCCAATAATTTAATTCCTTTGCGAACATCGCTGTTGCTCGACTTAATCAAACCATGAGCATAAGAATATACTGCAACTATACTGGGGTCCCCACGTGCTACCTGATCACGATAGGTTTTTTCTAAACTCTGTAAGAAATGATGTTTTTGATGTTTAAGCCCACTTGAAATTTTCAAAACTTTTAACAAAATTATAGTGTTTTTAATGAATTACAATTAAAAAATTAAACAAATTCACTTTGCTGAGTTCATTACGTAAATCATTACCTTTGATAAAACAATATTATTTAATGCAAATAATGAACAGCCTTTTTGTTTTATAGAATGGATTAGATACACGTATATTTCATAAAGTGCAAATGCAGTAAAGTTCACACAATTAACTTGCACTGACAACGACTAGACAGACATGCGTAAATAAGAGCAGTTAAGATAAAAGTATGGATGAAACAAATGAATAAATTAATGACACAAAATTAAATTGAACATAAGAAAAAATGACTGATTTGCTTGATATTACAAATTTGAATTTGAGAATGGAATAATTCCTGAGAGGATATCAGGTAATCTTTGGTATAAAGGAAAAATATGAAAAGGAAAAGCCAACATACGATTAATAGGTCTGGATCGATTCGTTCATCAACAATCATAGTGGTATCCATTTCTGAAAAAAAAATACCACTTCACCCAGATTCCCGACCCAAAACCAAACTTACTAATATAACCCAAAGAGATATATCATCTTTAAAGACATCTACATCTACGTGCTGTGGTAATATTTTCGCTGTAATGTGGCCCATATTGTCCAGTATCGTTATGCAAATATAGTTATCTCATGTAGTTTGTTAAATAAGCATGTTATCCAAAATATTTGTAGCCATTTAATTTGACGTACGACTTATAGTTACACTGAATTACCACTGCAGTGATATGCTCAGTTATTGGAGAGTAGTGAAAGTAAAACTTTATTAATTGTAATACTCTGTCAATCCTTAATAGATATTGTCTTACACACTGACCTTTCAATAAATTAATTTATAATAGAAAAGATTGAACGAAAGTAAGCACTTTAAATAATTTACGTGAATATTTTTACTGCATCTAATGGTGAAGAAAGTTGATTCACTTACATTACGTTTAACTTTGAAAATTTTGAAGGTGTGCTTAGAGTACGCTTTCAATACTTTAATGTGGTATTTGTAAGAGTTTTGTACCCAATTTGAGTAATTATGTATAATGTTTCTATGTATAATACATTTTAAATATTTTAAGTGCTCGAAGAAATATTTTTAACAATAAAAGTGACTTTTTCTCCATTTTTACTTTTCGAAAGTCAAGTTTTAAATGGTTAAAGCTCGAGAATGGTTGTTATTATAAAAAATCATAAAGGATTTATTTAGGAATATGGTTATGTTTAAAAAATATTAATAATAATAATAACAATAATAATAATGATAATAATAATAATAGCTGTAAACACTTTATACACTTTCAATGAATTAACAGGATTATCTATCAAACTGTCAAAGATTACAAAACTTTTTCACTTCAGTGCCTTTCTTTTCTCTCAACTTGTTATTGCTTGTACTCTATTCAAAATTTTCAACTTTATAAGCTTTTTACACTGAAAAAATAATAATAAATGTGACTAAGAATAGCGGACGTATACAATGATAACAGTAATAAACTTATTTTTTGCGTACCTTACTTACATCTCACTAAAATTACAGCCATACAAAAGTAGATCCTTCAACAAGGGAATTGGCGTGTAACATATAAAATTTAGCAAGTAATAATTGATAATAGCCTGATTAATTAAAAAAATTTATTCATTACAAAGAAACTGATACTTCGATTCATTACTCGCTGTAGATAATTTCAAGCCAAAAATAACTGCCTCCATGTTATCCTCAACTCAAACATTTTTGAAAATCGTCAAAAACTTTTGAGCTGTTTTCGGCGTGGCATACGGAAGGAAAGTTTGCGGGAATTCAGAGGAAACTGAAAGTAGTTTTAGTTTTATCTAATAAGTCATAGAACATTACATATTATGTAGGTTAATTTATTTCTAGCCACGAACGGATCAAAAATACAAAGTATTAAAGCATTACTGTTTCAGCATTTTAGCTTAGGGATTGGTATAAATTTTGCTATCTGAATGAATGCTAACAAAATTCATTATTTAATTACTTAAGCCAATCATAGCATTTTAAAATTGAAGTATTTTTCTGTTTGCATTGAAGTATTTGCTCAAAAGTTATGAGTCTTTCTAATAATCAGCAATGTTATATTTTAAGATAGTAATCTTTTGATTTGGAATCAGTCAGACTTGAAATAATCAAGAATTTCAGATCTTAAATACGTGTGACCAAGATATTTCAAGTGATTTCAAAATTTCCGCAAATTTGTATTTCATTTTTCGGGATGATATATACTTCACATGTGATAACAATTCAAAGATTTATATCAGTTTTTATCTAGATATACTGTAACAAAAACGTAGAACTCGCTGACTGCAATTAATTGAAAGTTTCTTTGTAAAATATACTGTAACAAAAACGTAGAACGAAAACTTACCAATTTTAATAAGTCACGCTTAGACCTTACGTTTTGCGTACCACGATTATCAACTAAGTAATCATTTGGAGCCGTCTTTTCAAACTCAAATAGTGTTTGAAAAGGATCAATGGGTGCCAAGTTATGTCCATAAGTAATAGTTAGATTATCCGGATCTAAATTCTTTATTGAGTTCAGATACAGTTAACATTCTGCAGATAGATAATACAGTTTATCTTAACTTACGATAATATATATTTCCAGAAACTGGTAAACGATATGCTAAATTTTTCGATATTGGTACTGGAAGATCGAGTTCGCCATCTAGACCATTTCCAAATCCCCAGTCATATACAATCTATAAGGTATGCTACTTCATTGCAAGCTTATAACTATTTCAATGAATAGTAATAACTGTAACAATAATGAACTAAATATATCTTTAGCCACGTGATTACTGATACGGATATCAGTGATACTTCTCTTATCATATTTTTAATATAAATTACTGCTGGCTGATTACACATAACTAAAAGTTTCTTAGAATGATATCTCGATTATATTCCAGTATGAACTGCTAATCTTACTTTGAACTTACTTTGAATCGCTATCATTTCAAATCTTATGATTCTAACTTTGAGAGACTAATAGATTATAAATAGCATTAACTTCATCTTAACCTTCTAATTCATATTTGCGTCTACTTTTGTGAATGTTCTGTTTAAAAGAAGAACGATGTTGATAATAACTAATAACTCGGAGTTCAATGCAACTAATAAAAGTAAGCATAATAGTTGTTGAAGTTCTCATGATAAACATTAAAGTTCGATTAACTTACACCAAGTCCGAAATTCTGCGTGTAAGGATTGCACATCGGTGGGCGACATGACATTGGCACAAACGAACGTGGCAAATTTGCTACGGGGATGAGAGGTTGGTTATCTAAACAAAACATGTACAGGAGTACATGTCAATAATAATATTAGGTGGATTCATAAGGAATTAAATCCCACACCTCTCGGATGCGAACGGAATGATCTACCTCTGAGATATACTCTTGAGAGAGCACTATTGCTCAATGATTATAAAAACTGTGAAGTTGTTTCGCTAACAAAGATAATTAGGAAGTTTGATTTCAAGATTTATTGAAAATCTGTGATTGAGCAATTTTCGAATCATTTTTTGTTTGTCTTTAAGTTTGCTTTATTCATATTTCGTTCAAACGTTGAAGTTTATAGTGGTATGAATATTTTAAATAAAAAAACTATGAAATTTGGAGCAAAATAATGGTGCTGAAAATTGGCATCTAAAATACTGCATAATATATTTAAATTCACAGTTAAGTAAATAAAAAATTTATATACTTCAACATTTGATTACAAATGTGACCTCATATTGCTAATAATGGTATACAATTTTATTATTTACCATCTTTGATTATTAATACTTATAAATGCAACAAGCGATTAGTCTGATTAAATCATAAAATTCTGATTTTGACGACCTCTCAACTTTTCTTGATCTCAATTGAGATATGATATGAAACAGTAAAGGTGCTAACTTTGATTGATATGCATCGACTGATCAGTTAATAGTTGAAGGAAGTCATCTTTAGTAAGGCCCAACATGTTCACTGGTGAACTGTGATAGCCAATTAATGCGTTGTAGTCTTGAATACGGTAAAACGCGCGACCTGAGAAATCCCAGATGCCCCAAGTTGGTACTGGAACGTATATATCACCACCAGCATGCTTAAAAAAAGAACAAGCAAAAAAATGAAGGAATCACACTTGTTGTTTAAAATTTATTTTTATTATAAAACAAATATCAAATTTGTTTTTTTGAAAACAAACTCTTGACTGCGCAGGATCAACATCTAGACCGAGCTGAAACTGATTCGAGAATGGAAATATAGGCCAATAATTATCATAAGCATTTCTTCCAGGCATTGGTTCATGGAAACCTTAACATTTTTAACTCACTAATTTTATCACTACAAGAAAATATACTTATAATCACTATCAAAATATAAATTCTCAATAAATTTACCAAAAGCCATGCTATACTTGTTTTGAAAGCTACTACCATAATTAATTTTGGCAATAAAAAATTAGCTTGATATTAATGAATGAAAAGTTTCACTTGGTAAAAAGTAAACTGAATCAGATGCTTTTCTTTTTTCGTGTCCATGTTTTTCTTCACGTTTCAAACGTTTGTACCACGAAACGTAGTAATCAATCGGAGAAAAAGAATTCTTCTCATTAGCTTTTGCTTCAATCAAAATAACGCCAAGAAGAAAGTAAGCAGCAAAGATAATGCATCGCATATTTTAAGAAATTCTTTTTTTGACACAATCTATCAAAATAAATTATTTGAATATTGTGAATGGCTGTAAATAAAACCTTCAATTTTGAGTATCTAAACAAAATCTTTGCAACTTTGCTTTAATTACTTATTGTTTGAATTAGAGTTCTGTTATTTGCTTGCCAAAATTTGGTAGAAATAATATTAATAAATAGAATGAAACCATCTATTATTGAAAAAAAAAGCATAATTACTCTTACTTAGTAATTATTTAGTATTTAAATAAGTACTTGACTACAATTATTTGCAAAATTTTGTTCAACATTTAAAATCATTCTTAATTTTATTTTCAAAGTTTAAAATAATTTCATTTTTAAAGTGAAGTAATCACAATAACAGAAAGTATTCATATTGTAATTAATAAAAATTTGGCAGATTTGGAATTGTAACCAAATGTTAAAATCATTGTAGATTACCCGACTGAAATACCACTGAATGACATTAGTAATTTGCAAATAATTAAATAAGATGATATGGTGTCAAAATGATTATGTTTTAAATGTAGTGGAAACGAAAGGAAACCTATGACCTGATTTACAAATTCTAATATGCTCTGGATCAGCCACATCAGATATAGTTCAAACTAGTTAAAATGGCATAATGAATCAGCAAAAAATTTTTAAATTTGATAAAAATTCTTGAAAATGCTTTTTAAGTTTATCAAAATAAAAATTTCAGACTTTTAGTCTTGAAAATTACAGTAAATTGACTGAAGAACAATTTTAACTATCAAATTTTATTTTTACTTCTGTAAACAATGACATTTTTGATTTCATTTTGATCACGCTGAAGTTTTATAAAATTAGCGATATCTACAAAAAAATAATATGTCTTTTTATATGGTATTTCTTCAAGTCGGAATTTTTCCCATTTGGATTTTGCTTGATTGGCGCCAATCTGCAATCAATTTAAACAAATATAATAAAAGTAATGAGCTTTATAATATATAATTTAGAATTTCTCAAATTAATAACTTCTCGTTTGGTTCGATCCGGGACATCTTCAGGAAAATCGCCGATGTATTTTTGGTATGCAAACAAGCTCAAGTGAGGGTCAATATTATGTATATTATGTCCATATGTGATAGTAAGATTGTCTGGATCTAAAATTCTTGCATTCAAAGAATTTTAAGGCATTTAATGCATTATTAATTATTTACACAGTTCAAATTTACATCGTATAATAATATTTTCTGCAAACTTAAAATTCGATTTTAACTCAGTAATTTGAAATTTTATATATTTTTAATTCATTACTACTGAAAAAGTCTTTACTTCAAAAAACTGAAGAAAAGTAACGCAAAAAATTATTACGAATATAAAAATTTCCCGAAAGTGGAAAATTGTATGCCAAATATTTGGATATAGGAATTGGAATATCGATATCACTCTCGACTCCATTCCAACCTCCGATATCCTGTTCGTACTAAAAGTTAAAATGTAACTCATAAAAGTCCATCTGCAATGAAAATTTTGTCTTTAATTTAAATGAATAGACGAATACTGGAGCTAACAAGATGAAAAAGTCTGATTTTTCACTGAGGAAAGTATAAGAATTATATAATAATAAACTTACTCCAAAAGCAAAGTTTTGAGTGAATGGATTACATAGTGGAGCTTTGCAAGACATTGGAACGAAGGTTTTTGGTACTGTGGCGATTGGGATGAGCGGTTGATTAGCTTCAAATTACCATTTTACAAGCATAACTTTTGATGTAAATAAAAGTATTCAACCAAAATTCATAATGTACCTCGATTACTTCGATTTGCAAGCATTTTTTACACATATTACATATATTACCTCGATTTACAAGCAAGAAAGGATCCGTCATTAAGTCATCCAAATCATTTTTTTTCAAACCAAGCATATTGACAGGAGCTAAATGATAACCAAATTTGTAAGTTGTATCTTGAATCCGATTGTAAAATCTACCATTAATATCCATCATGCCCCAGGATGGTACCGGAACATTGAGATCACCACCAAAATGCTTAACAACATCAAGCAACTAATGAAAAGATTTGAAAATATACAAAGAAAACAAAAATGGTTACAATTAGGTATTGAGATAAAACTGACAGTCTTTTAAAGTTTTAGACAAAATAAATGAAAGTTAGTCAGAAAAGGCATTTTCTTCAGAAAGCATGAAAACTATACTCTTGTAGTACTTGGATCTAGATCAACACCTCCTGAATACTGATTTGAAAATGGAAATAATGGCCAGAAGTTAGTAATATGAGATCTTCCAGGTAATGGTTCAAATGGTCCTTCAATAATATTTTTGAATTTTAACAAGCAATAAAAACAAACAAAGAATATTATTTTTATGCAAAATGACGTTATTTAGAGTATAAAACTTTTTTAAATTCAGATATAAAATATTCAACAAGACTTTCTCAAAAGAGAATCAGTTTTGTTTTCTATAAAATCATTTACAAATATTTTTAAAGTGCTTCATATGTTTCATCTATTTTAATTGTTATCAATAAAAAGCTAAAAATTAATTGCTTAAACGCAAATTTCGAATGAGATCGAAAATACCGGGAATCTTATACGGAACTGGCTTCACGCCTTTTTTATCTGAAGCAACTTCATACTTCGCTTGTTCCTTTAGTCGCTTGTACAAAAATTGATATAATTGAGATAAAATTTTATCTTTATTCTCTCGACTGCTTAATTCATTACCTAATCCAATTTCAATACATAATAGAAAACTGAGAGGCACAAGCATTCTGAAATATGCTTTTAGACAAGTTCTTCAAAGTATAACAATTTCTACCAATTAAATTAAAAAAAGTTTCCAAAGACAAAATCTTCTTTTTTTGTTGTAAAGTGTGCAGAAATTATTAGTAATTTTATAATTTTCATAAAAGTTTTTAAAATTTTATTTACTTATAGATTTGGTATTTATAGAATAGACTGTTGAAATGCGAAGTAATAATTGAAAAGTACTTGTAACAAATTTTAATTTTCATCCTGCACAACTGAGAATGACGACCAAAATAAATGCATGTAATTCAAGTTGACCCAGAAAATACTTCAATTATCACAAATACTCCTAAATCTTTCTGATAATTTTTAATAAGTTTAGTGTTACATAAAGGTATCTTAAATTGCATTAATTAGCAGTAAAGTGCTTATCATGAAACTAAAGTATAAAACTCAATAAACGAGTGCTTTTAAAATATGCCATAAGGTATCAATTTATAATTTTCGAACATTGTGGTATAGCATATGTGTCCAAGAAAAATGATAACAGTAGTGATAAGAATATGGATAAAATATTTATGGAAATAAAAGTGTATTAATAAATTATTTCATGAAATATGGCAATTTTATTTTGTTTTATTATCATTTATCATAGATCAAATTATGTAAAATTTTGATTCTTATTTATTTTATTGGGAATATTTTTCAAGTGTTGCGCACTTACTTTTGCTAGCCTTCACACATCAGTACAATTGTTTGACCTACAGAAAAGACACCAGAAAATGTTCAGAATAAAAATGACTGTTTTCAGAAGTTTCTTGCCCTTCGAAAAAAAGAAAAAAAACAGTTATTTGCAAAACTAATAGCAAAATATTTACTTGCACAAAGTAATATTTAGATTTTTGAAAAGAAATCTTTAAAAATATCATTTCCGACTGTAAAAAGTGAGTGAAATTAATAAAAAAAACTAAAAGTATAGAAAATAAATACAAAAATTATCGAAGGAGAAATTTTGTTTGCAGCAGAATTTAGTGACTTCGCTAATTCTTGTTAAAATAATCGCTTTGAAAAAAATTGTTTAAAGCTGATTTCCTTTATGAATAATATAATTATTAAATATAAAACAGTAAAATAACAATTGTATAATTTGTATATTATCAAAAAAACAATTTTTGAGTCACTTATTTGTAAACAATGCTTTGAAGATCAGCCATGAAGAAAACAAATAGCAATAATATATTAGAATTCTGAATTATTTCAATCAGAAAAGCTCTGGAACTGTCAACTTTGTAATATCTATTTTGTGAGTATCAATTACTAATATGAAAATTAAAATTAGCAAATTGAAGAAACCAAAAAAACAAAGCGATTTAGACTTTACTTGTTTTTTCTGAAAATTTAAAACCATTCTTATTCATTTACATTTTCAGTTTGTTTTTTTTATTAGGTATATGCGGTTGTACGCAGTCGCTCACGCTTCACATAGTGAACAGTTTGCGCAAACTTAAGTTTCACATCTTTCAATAAATTTGCTCAAAATTCAAAAAATTTAAAGGAGGTAAAGAAAATGATATTGTAATTATCAGATAAGAATTATTTATTTTGTTTCAAAATTTTCGAATTCTAATTGCTGAAATTTAAGCATTGTTATGTTTTATTATTAATAAAAAAGGGAAAAAGTAGTTTGTTCCTCGATATTAGTTTGCACGAAAGCCATAAACTTAATTAGGCAAAATTTTGGCTTCATTTTTCTTTCTTCTAGAAGTGTTATTTCAAGTCATTAAAAGTAGTGCTCTTTTAAATAAGGAACGACTTCAATACTTTCGACAAAAGTTTAATTGTGCGCTCAAGTGATTAAGCACAGCAAATAAAAACATGGAAGAAAATTCAACAAAATTTAATCTTGATAGGTTAGTTTTCTGACTTCCTGAAATTACCATTTCTGATATTTTTCATTGCTTCAATTTGAATATATCTCATCAAAGCTTTTATTATTAATAAATCATGTTTAACAATTTTGGAAATTGATTTTACTACTTTGGAATCTTAAAAAACATTGAAGCAACCTTTAGGTGAATGAACCAAAAGTTGCTTAAATGCTTTTTAAAACTAAAATTAACCATAGTGTTTGTGAAAATCATTGCAGAAGAAGCAAAATTTATCAAAAGTTTAATAAATTTTTATGAAATTTACTAGCTGCAGCAATTACTTTATTTAATATAATGTTAGTGACCAAATTTTTGAGTTTTACAAGCCTCAATTTTAATTAGTTAATGAGAGGACATAAAATTAAATTAGCACTCTGGGAGTAAACAAAACGGAAGTATTATTATACGAGGAATCCGTAGATGAATTGGATGAATTATTCGTTGTTATGGTTCCTACACTTGCGACTATAATAGTTGCCCTTATATTAATTGCTATTGTTATTTTGATAATTGCATTGTTTTACGTACGTGGAAGAGATAAGAACGAACGTAGCGCAAATAACGAAACATCGGTCAGCATTCTACCATTAAATCTCATAACTTGAAAACTGATTTTAAAAAAACATTGCAAATTACAAAATTAATGGAAAAAATTTCAATTTTTATTTGTTCAAATTTCGTATAGTAACAAATTAATTCGTTCAGAAAACGGCTATTGAAAACGATGATGATGAAGAAGTTGACAAAAAAGTAAAATGCTTATCTTGATCTAATTTTCAATTAGTAATCACAACTGTTAGTGAAACCAAATTGTAAATGGTTTACATGCAGTTTTGATCGTAATATTGAAAACGAAATTAAAATTCACAATTTTAACCACAAAAAAGTATGATTACTGTAAAAATGTAAGAATTATAAGGTAAAAATTTTTTGGTAAATAAAAATTACTATGCTGAAATATAAAGTCTTTGTAATGGAATTTTATTAAGCAACTAAAAATTACAACTATAAGCTTAAGTTTCTAATTGCATCGTACATTTATTTTGCTGGATAAATTTAAAAAAAAAGAGCATTCCTTAATTTTATGCTGTTTTAGAAAGGAAATGCAACAACTTTTCATAATTTATTACATAAATTGAAGGGAGCGAAATTAGATATTAAGAAAAGTAGCAGGTAAAATTTTAATTTTTACATACAAACGATATGGTATTCCTTAATCATCTCGACGTAATTCTTACGCATAACGTGTATAACCTTCCAGCCGTTTAGTCACTCATTCTATGCTTCTGATTTTAGTGACAAAGAAGATTCTACGCCTTCCAAAAAGTCATCAGAAAATGATATTCCTTGTGTCAATCCTAAAATAGTAAAAAATCTCGGAAATATTGACGAAATTGCTGAGGTTTAATTTTATTTAGAATTCATTCTTATTACTAATGTTGGTGATTTTTTTGGATTCTATCATGATTTATATTGTTTCCAAAATTATTAATAATAGCAAGACTATGAATTCCTGTAATTCATTACATAAAAAATTATCAGTTTTAGTTTTAGTATTGTTAAAAAAAATGCATGAAAACAAGAATTGAACAAATACATGTAATTCATTACATGAATCCATGAAGTCTTGCTATAATTAATAATTTTAAAAACAAGGGCAATCATAACATTGCAGTTAAAGTAAATAAAGTTGCTAATGGTATTACAGTAACTGTTACCAATAGAATTGTGTCAGTTCTATGAATGCTATTGGTAATGGCAAATAATAATAATTTTTTCACAGCTACCAAAATAATAAAAGTGAAATAATTTTTGCTAAAATTTAAAAATATGTATAATAATGTACAATAAAAGTGATTTTGAAGGCTTGTAAAGTGGAACGGATTCTAGAAATTCATGATGCCTTAGATGCCAACAATGATGAACTACCTGACATTACGCAAGCAAGTGATTCTGCACCGAGGAGGCCAACCTTCCGAGATGAAAATTGCAAGTTATTCACAACAACACAATCACCTGAAGACGATCAGGAAAACGACAGTACTCCCTTGGCTTAATGACAAAAGTTGCTAATTTTAATTTTAGTATTAATGTTAAACAAAATGCATGAAAAAAAAAGAATTGAACAAAGACAAATGCCAAAGTTTGTTGTGTTGCATCGATAAATATTTTAGTAAATTGCAAAGCAATAAAATATTACTTTATTAAAATGACATTACACTTAATAAAGCTGCGTAAAGTGCAAAAAATCCAACAAATTTGCATATTACAAAAAAGACCTTTTGATTACATTTATCCATTTTTATCACATTTGTACCAATCTTCTATTCAAAACAAATACAGCTTAGAATATATCATTTTTTCCGTCTGATAATGATAAAATATAGAAAGCTCTTTAACTATCGAAGACTTAAGACAATTTATCCTTAAGAGCCATCCATATAAAAGGTATCAGATCTTTCCAAGAGTACCACAGTACCACAGATCAACATCTGATACAAAAATATGTTCAGAAGCTTTCTTTATTTTTTAAGACTTTTTTTATTGTGCTAGCAATGACTGTGTGAAAAATTGTAGTACCAATTATGCTTTATTTTGTATTTACTAAAAACTTTGATTATAACATCTATGGAGCTAAGCTTTTTCATAGAATATTGCAGAAGCTATCCAATCTCTTAAAACTAATAATTCATATTTTAACTTTTACTGCAAATATTATTTGGTAGAGTTGTATGATAATTAAGGTTAATATCAACAGTGCTCTTAAAAAATTTCTGCTGTACAGAATATTCGCTTTTGATTCGATTATACTAATTCACGTACTTGCTTGTAAAAATATCATAAATGAGTACGTGAGTACAACTTATGAAAATATTCGCATATGGATTGGAGAAGTCAAAAATATGGAATCATTATGTAAATAGTTTCATAAACATTTTATTATTTGAGTTAACAAAATAACGTAATGACAGTGGAAAACAAAATTATTAAGTCAATCTTTTTACATTCTTCTAAATTGAACTTTTTAAGTGATTGCTTACAGTAACACTCTTATGACTTTTTAAAGAGTTTGTTTGGATGAATATCAATAAAGATTAGATAATATAATAGACTAAATTACTGAGTTCACTAAAAAATGATGTGATAAAACATCATTTTTATTAGCTGAATGACATTTGACAAGCAAAAATTCTCTGAACTGCTTCAGGTTTTAAGGTAAACAATACGCTTGGTGCATAATTATTTTCTCTTGTGAGTAAGGTCGAATGCCAAGAGGCATTGTCCACTCTTTTTCTGATGTACAGTTAGCCAGCGATGCGATCCCGCTGTATGGCAAACGATTTTCATAAAATTTTTTTCCAGCATATGGCATTCTTAGATCCCATATTTTCCTCTCCCTGCAGAATTTCCTTTTCAGAAATTACTGAGAATGCAAATCTTTATCTTGACACTAAATATGCAAATTAAAACGTATATGCTTAATTTTGAATATGCTGAATTACGTCTTTGCATTAAAATTGAACTATGCTTTTTTGACTACTCACTTAAGAATTACTGAGAAAGTGTGAGGAAGATATACTTTCATAGTAAATATATTATTTTATTTAAAGTAAAAATTTTGAATTTATGATACTTACCCAGTGTGTATATGTGTTCCATCAACAAATAAATTTGCATAGTCACAAATAAATCGGGCTAAGATACAGTTTGAACCACTATAATATAAAATGAGAGGAGAAAAACAAAATTCAAATTTTGGTTCAATCAGAAATGCTTTTGAAGCAGATATAGAACGATTCAGATAATCATATTCTAAAGTAGCGCAATCTGTCGAATTGAATGGTGAACATTGCTCACAAGCTAAAATAAAATTTATTCTAAATTTTTGTGCTGGTGAAATGCAAAAAGTTTTCAAAAAGTTGCTACTAAATTGACTGCCAGCAAATTAAAATTAGCACTGCTAATGTAGTGCTTCAGATGATATGAAATTCATCTACTAATACTCACGTAAGTGACGTGATGAAGTACAATTATATACAATTATTCGCGATAGTAAATAAAGACTAAATATGTCTTAGAACGTAACATTAAACAAATTTTTTCGTAAAATCGAATATAAA
>UYYF01004815.1:0-19867 GCA_900618365.1 Thelazia callipaeda
TTAACAACGTTGCCAAGTGTGCAAATGTTTTGTATGTACACTTTTATGGGTGTGGCGTTCACTTATATATATCAGTTAACATTTTTTACAGCTGTTATGGCATATAGTGGAAAGCGTGAAAGCAGTGGGTTACACGCAATCACGTTAAAGCCAGTGCTTGCTCCCGAATCTGCTGGTATAATGATCAATAGATTTTGAAGATTTTTAAAGTAATTAGATGATAATCAAATCAGAATGAGTAAGTAATCATCAAAAGATAGATTGAACACATAAAAGATACTGCACTAACAAAAGCTTATTTCAGATACTTTACTCAAAAAAATATTTTTTACGGGTAGTAAATCAACAAATCTTGTTCATTCAAATCAAAATCTGCAAGAAACAAAGAGTCCAAGAAATAAACAAAGTATCATGCAGAATGTAGAATCAAGGTTAAGTACGGAGGATGGATATGACAGCAAAATCAAATCAAATTTTAATGAGGTCAGTTAATATTGAAAGTACTGCTGGTGTAAGTTAGAGAAGTAAAATTTTTGTAGCAATTTGCTTGTGATAAAAATTATGATAAAATAGATTTCAGTTTGACCAAAATGAAAATTGACGTTTGATAAAATTTTACCTCTCTGTGCTTTGTTTATTATTCACTTAAGTTTGTCTTTACATTATCATATTCAAATAACAAAAACGTTTTGATGGAAAACATAAAATATAAAATAAACTGAGTGAACGTAAATAATCCCAAAAGTTCAATAATTAGCAATCAAAAAAACATTCTAACAGCTTACTTTAAATAGTAAGTTAAGCTAAAGTTAGTTCTTTGGAAATTATTCCAGCAAGTTAATCATTGAGTGAAAAATTTAGCTCATTTCAAGAATCATGTTATACGGTATGAGTTTAGGAATTTTTTGGATCATCCCATCAAGATACAGTAATATCAAAGTTATTTCGTGAGTATTACGCCCCATTCTTGCTTGACAACTTTACTAAAATAATTGGCTGCCTACTATATATTGTGTACATGTTTTTTGCTATATTGGGTTGCTCAATGGTTCAAGAAGGCTTGAATCCAAAATTTTTGGTCTTGGATTCATTTTATCTCAGTAAATTCTATATTCTAATGGATGAAACGTTTTGGCAAGAAGGTTACAATTTGTGAAGTTTAATTTTTCTCACTTTTACTACATTTAAACTGTTGCAGTAATTACTAAGTAATTATTTTTAACAATAATTTTTTCATAAAAAAAACTTTTATAGCAAAATTTGTTTTTTTTTTCTTATATCAACTTTGCTTACTTTATAATATTTTAATAATTATACTGTAAAAATTAGCCTTTCATTCTTTGTTTTCATTATAATAGTAAGTCATTTATGATTTATAATGATAAACCAATTATATGATATTTTGTAAATGTATTTAAATATATTCACCGTTCAATGTTGACTAATCAGAATCTTTTCGACAATTCTATGGTCTTCTTCAATTATCAGTTTCTTATTTTTTTTCTTAAAAGAAATATTACTTGATATTACTTCTTGCAGGACAATATCATTACTAGTAAGAGAGTTATCTTTTTTACTACTGAAGTATTTCTGCTTGAAAATATTCTTCATTATCACTCTAATAAAATGTAAAACAAAAAATAGTTACAGTATCAAGTAATAGTATTAGAGAATAGATTTAAGGCAGCTATAACAAAATTACTATCATTATATCAAACAAATGATCCACGTCTTATCATTATTACTTGACAAAATGTGACATTAGTATTAGTATTTTTATTATCACAACTAATTTTTATCACATATTTATTATATAATGCAAAAAATAAAACGCTGAATGATACAATAGTATCCAATTCAATTTTTTTCACAATATTATATTCACAGCAAAATTTATTTTCAATATTTGCCATTTTTTTTTTCAAAAAAATTGTTTTGTAATATTTTAATTCAAATTATTGAAAAAAATAAATAAATTAAACAGTAACCCAAATCCAATTTGTTTGGTTCGAAAATACTGACCGAATCTGTAAAAGTGCTTTCTTAGAATTTCCTACCAACTTGACTAATTGATGTATATCATTTCAGAAATACATTTGAATAAATACAGATCGAGTAATAATTACAAAAATGAATTGTTTTATAACGAATCTGTACTGTAATATCTAAGTAGCAAAATGAACAATTTAGGTCTTCAGATGCAAGTTGTGATAAATTCGCCTCCAGATTTGTTTGACCCCAAAGGACGGCAAGAGTTTCGGGAGATGCTGGAAGACTTTGAGAATACTCAGTATACTATGCAACATAATGCAACAATGATTTGGCTTGATGCCTACGAAAGGAAGCTCGAGGAAGAGCTCAAACTACAAAAAATACCTCTGCCAATATCGTAAGTTATTTTGGAAGGACTGACTCAAAGTTATGAATGAATAGTGTTTGAAAAATTGCATGAATAAATGTTCACAACGAAATTACCATTATTATTGTTAACAATGATCATTCAATTTAAAAACATTGAAATCAGTTAAACTTTCAAATTTCAGAAATGCAAAAGAATTAAAACTATATTAATTATGTAGTGCTTACACGCTAAAATTTTGGTATTTTTGATAAAATATATTTGTTATAAATCTATGACTTTAGAAGCCAAGAATGGTATGAACGATGTCGAGAATGGCTGGTATCAGCAGGAGGACGACGGCTTTGGGAAAAAGATTTAGTTTGGGCGAACAGAAAAACTGACCCCGAAGTAGACGATTATCAAATAATTGCTGTTACTATTTTAAGCTAATTTGTAAAATTAAATCAGAAATTCAGATACAAACTTGCGATCGAACTTGAAATAGTTGTTTAATTTGCTATGATATTGGAAATTGTTTAAAGATATTAAAATATTATTAATATTATGAATTTTAATCGTTAGTAACTTTGTTATTATTGTTACTTACATACTTTAATTAGCATAAAATTACAGTTTTGATACTTTTTTACTCAGTGAGACTGATTAAATGAAAAATATATTTGCAGTCTTCATATTTGGTTGCATTCCGCTTTCAACTTGGCCTACGAAATTACAAAACTCCAACAGATCACATGCGAAGCGCAGTTTTGATGCGTAATATTGCGCTCAAATATAGGAAATTCAACGTTACTACTTTTCATGAGTATTATCCTTTTGCAGATCAGGCAAGTTACGAGCTAACTACTTCATTTTTATCCAATTAATCTTAAAAATTATTCATTATTAGTTGATCACTAAGAAATTCACAATGTATCACATATAAATAATATATGAATTGACAAAGATTGAAATAATGTAGTTAGATTCCTAAAAAGTTTTAAAATTTAACTTAGATCAAATCATTATTCTTTTGTACGTTATTACCTTCTTAAATTTTTTGCAAGAAAATTATTTTAGTTATATTTTCTTTGCTTCCAAACAATTTGAATCTTTATTTTTTATTTCGAAGCGAGATCGCGTCAGAAATACAGTTAATGAAGAGATTTGAAATCAGTAAAACTTACTCAGACACAGAAAATTAAATCTATCAAATGAAAATAGTCAGAATTAAATCAGGCTAGTAAATGCAGAATCATTTAAATATACGTCAATGAATCAGTCAAATTACTAATAACAACACTAGTCTAAGCAAGAGACCAAGTTAGATCAGTTTAAAGTGTAGTATATTGGCTGCATTAGAAAAATTTTGATCAGTTAAAACAAAATTGGTAATGATCATATAATTTGATTACAATGATCAAAATTCGAAAATGTTAGTCGGAATAATTACAACCCTCGTTCAATAAAAAAATTAAATAAATAATACTATTTCGAATAAGCCAAAACAATCTATGCAACTAGCTATAGTAAAATTGGAAAATACGAATAAGTACTGCCAGTAGGAATTAGTTCAATTAAACACTATAAAATGACTGATTATTTTGATTAGTCTGATTGTAATTGAATCAGATTGAGTAGATCAAATTGTTTTCAGTACATTGAGTTGAAGCCAGCATTGATTCGGAATTGCATTCTGGCACTGCTGGCAATATTTACAGTATCATTTATAATGATTCCAAGTTGGATCGCAGCACTTGCAATAGTCTACTCGATCTTTAGCATTGATATTGGTGGGCAATATTTTTTGAAAAACTCTATTTTTTAATATTCAACGCTCATTTTTTTGGTTTTGCCGTTGATTTATTACCCCATAGTAAGCATTTTCAATTGTATTGGATAAGATTATTTTTCATATTTCAAGAAGTATCAATTTGTCAGCTAAAGCGCAATGATCACAGATTTTAAAATTTTTTGCATAACAATATCAGTTATGCAACAGATTTTGTCATGCAAAATAAATTATTAAGCATTTGTTTAGCTTTAAAAGTTAAGTAAAATATTTAGTATTCCAGCGATTTTACAAACTATTCTAAGATGCAAAAGTTATTAGTCTCATTTTTTTTTTGTATTTTACTTCAGTAAATAAGTACACAAATGATTTTTCGCAGCTAATCTTAATTAATTATCTATCAGTTCTAGGTTTTGGTTTTTGAGATATTTTTAGAGTCAATTCCAGGTTTGATCGGCTTTATGACATTTTGGGGTGTACGTTTAGAAAGTGTTTCCATGATTACAGTAATAATGAGTATTGGTTTTGCTGTTGATTTATCATCACACATTGCTTATGCTTACGTCAAATCACACGGTAACCGTAATCAAAAAGCAACTCATGCATTGGAAACTATTGGATGGCCTGTTTTCATGGTACCATCTATTTCTACAACACTACTATCACTTTATATATCATTTTAATTTGCAATTTTGATATTTTCGTGATTAAGAAGTATCGCTCTCCGCTCAATTCTTTCAAATTCCTAAACCCTTTTTTTAACTTCATTTACATTACGATTTCACTACTTAACCTTATAACTTATATTCATTATGACGTGCTAATTTTTACTTCCAGAAATGCTAGGGAAAATTTTAAATTCAGTTATTGTTTTCATTATTCTATTCTTATGATTTCTAAAGCGTTAATGTCACAAAAAAAATAAAAGAATAGTACCTAAATCTTAAATTCATCTCTTATTTCCTACTGTAATATGATATCTAAATTTCAGGGTGCATTATCTACTATACTTGGCATTATGGTACTCACTACAGTTGATGCATATATTGTACAAATTTTTTTCAAGACAGTATTCCTTGTAATTACCTTTAGTATGTTACACGGCTTAGTGCTACTTCCAATTCTATTAACGTTTGTTTTACCACAGACGACTAAAACATCAACACAATCTAACTTTTGTAAAAAAAATGGACGCAAACATGATAATAATAACAGTAACATTGCTTCCACATCAACAACTAATGGTAAAAGTTGCACTGAAAGCACCAATAAAAAGATAGCTATCGTAACTCTCAGGGATGATGATTATGGAAATATTGCCCTCTGACTCACCTAGAATGATATTTTGCAAAGTTTTTCTGAGGATTCGGCGAAAAAACCTTTGAAACTGAGTGACTAGTATGTTCTCGATTGCGCAAAAGAACAGAATTCAATGGAATGCTTTCGTGAGTGGGAGTCTGCATAGAAATCACCATTCTTAGGATCCGAACTTTACCATGTTATCCTTGCAATAGTCTTAAATAAGGTAATCGAACATGAATAGCATAACTTATTTTCACTGTAAATCCGTGTACCACTGCTTCACTATCTTTGTCAACATATTCATTTCTTATTTTCTATTGTTATATGAATTAAACATTTTCTTATGTTTTCATGAAAAAACCAACATCAACCAGAATGATAAATAATTTAATGATAGTTATTTGTGAGCTTGTACTGTCAAAGTAAGTTTTAAAGTGAGGTCAAAATTTGATCAAAGCAATTGCATGGACTGTAAAGAGCTCTCGATCTTACTGTTGATCTTTTCTGCTTAAGTGCAGTATTTCGATTGTTTAAAAAGCTAAATTACAATTAATAAAAAGAGCTCAATAGTAAATTGAACTTGAGTAATATTACTAAGGGGTCAATTTATTACCACTTCCAGTAATCTTGGTTTCGATTATCCATTTAAAAAAATAGTCGAACTAATGGCTTCACCAACAGAGCTATGTGTTTAAATAGTTGCCACATCAGAGTATCATTTGATATTCTGATTTTATACGGTATAATTTCTATGAATAATACTGGGAGCAATATCACACCGTGCTTCAAAATAATGATCGTTTTCATGCAAGTTACTTTATATTTTACAGACTTCTCGGGATACTGCGTTTTAACTCTCACTTTGTAATCAGTACGCTACCCTGTGAAAGCATGCGTTGCCAATACAGAACAAAAAGTGTATTTATTTTAGCGCAAAAAAGTAAATATACCTTTAAAGAACTAACTAGTGCATCGAAAATTTGCATACAAGCTGCTTTCCAACTTAACTTCACTCGTTACTTATCTGTGACTTATGCCAATCTATCATCATACGCGCCAGACGGTACGACCATTCCATACCGAGAAATGTGAAAGCATTTGATGGAAAAGCTCTGAAAGAAGCTTTTGAAGATTCAGCAACTATAATTTTTAGCAAAATTATATGCTAATGGCAAATTAATTTAATTTATTATGTCTGCACTACTTCTAATTACAATATTTAAACCAAATGTTTCGTCTGCATTAAGTATACTACAGATTTTAAATTCAAAAAAGCTATAAAATTAAATCACAAGACTAAACTAATAGAGATGCAAAAAAATCTTTCTTAAAAGCAGTACTGAATATAAATAAACATTCTTCTAAAAAACTAATCAGCAACATTTAACCATATTTTTGTAAACTTTTTAGATGAGAGATTATTTAATGAAAAGAATACATGACATACTTTTTATTATTACATGCACTAACCTCGACTATTGTATGCATAACTCAAATATTCATAATTATAACTTGGTAAAATGGCAGATATGAAGAAAAAAATGTAGCAACAATATTTTACCTTATGATAGTTGCAGAAATGCCAGCAAAGAAACCGCGAATTCCACACGTTTTCATAATAGCATGGCAAACCTTTCTGTATGAATGAATGTTATCATCAGCTTGAAATCGTGTTTTAATCACATCTAATGGATAATTGACTAGCCAAGACGTTACACCAGCCAAGCCTGAAATATTTTAGTAACTTTTGACAGAAACTATTAAGAAAAAATCAAACCAATGCTATTGAAACACACCGAGAAATACAATTGTTTTAATAATTACTTTCATTTAAACTGCAGATCTTACTTTTCACTTTCGGTAGAAGCTTTTAAAATCAGCTTTAAAAACTCGATGAACTGAATTAAATTTTACAATTGAAAGCAAAAACATAATAAATCACCTCCAGCAATAAGAAGTTGCCATGAGGGCAACGAAGAAGGGGTGCCATCTTTGCTCAATTTACGCGTACAAAATTCATATGTTACATACCAAGTACCATATCCAGAGCAATCTCGAGCAATCGTTATCCACGTTCCCCTGAAATAAGCAAAAAATAGTAAATGTCATCAGATCGTGTACTGAACAAGCAAAGAAGTATAGACCAGCACATTTTTTATGAGTCAAAATGGTTATACGACGTACTTGTACACTGATAAAAGACCTCCTCTTCGGATCATTTTTTTAGCACAATCCCAAGATGAGGTATACATTCCATTTTTCTTGTTTTTCTGTAAACAAAAATGCTTCAGCCTATCAATTAACTCCACATGAACGTGATTAATTAACTAAATACGCTCCAATTACCCAAATCTATCCTTTCAAAAATATTTACTAATTAACACTATAATTGAATGGCAATCCAAGCTAAACTATAAACGACTTCATCTATTCTCCAACAACGATAAGATAATTAATCTTACATAATAATTTTCCTAAGCAATTAATTTAGTTTTACTTAAACTCCATATATGGAATACCTGTAGTTGCATTCTTGTCTTTACTAATTCTGATGGAATACAAATGCCACACTGTGCAGCACCAGCTACATTACCAGCAAAAAATGATGCCAGCAAACTATGTTCATGATTAAAAAACTTCAAAGTGTTTTCGTAAACACCAAATGCTATGGCATTGATTGCTGTAATACTCATCAGCGGACTTGACATTCCTAAAATTTATCTATTAATTTGTATCTGTACTCCAATATTCCGAATGAAACTCGAAAATGTTTAGTAATCTTTGCCGAAGCAATAACTAGTCATATTGGTTAAAGCTGTCATGACAGAAAATGATTTGGCCGAAATGTAATGTCACGAAAAGTATGTGACCAATACTGGAGTGCAGATGCAAATTAAGAAGAGTTATTATCTTTATTTTAAACAGAAACATTCTTCTGATCTAAGACAATAAAATTATGTTAGATTTAGATAAAACTGATGAGTTGATAGAAATATGTGTTATACTAAACATAGTACCAATTCCAGAATTCAAATATAATCTTACGATTTTAAGAACTTGCTAGAAAAGTAAGTGGAAATATTTTAAATTCGAAAGAACTTTACCTTTGAAAAATCCCATATACCCTTCATTTCGAACAATTGATACGCAGCACCGAGGAATACTTTGACCTTCAATTTGCTGGCGTACTTTGACAGTATCGAACGGATAACCCGTTATCACACCTGCTATACCTTAAAAAAACTCTTCTTAAACAAATGGTTGAAATTACAAGATATGAAAAACTTAATTACAATTATGAAGGAACAAAAATCGTAATTACAATTACTGTGATTGGAAAGAGAATGAAAACATAATATATAATTTAGAGACAAAAAAAATCCTAGCGAATGTGCTGCAAGTATAAATAGCCTATTCTCTAGGAAAGAACAAACTTTCATCCATATCTTAATATTCTGACTAGCATCAGGAATGAAATAGAAGCACACTTTCAGCCGGTTAAAAATATTTAGCTGTAAACAGATTTAAAATGAAAGGAAAATCAGCAGATTAAAAAATTACTAATAATTTAAATAACTGAGTGGATGACAATTCTTATCCAACTAATTTGGCTTTGATTCAAGAAACAAACTATCTTAAAATTTCGAGAAATGTAATTTCCATTTTTTATTGCATCATACATGATTAGCAACAATATGAGCAAGAAGAGCTATTATTGTGCATAATGAAAATCTTTTGTAACTCACCAGCAACAACTCCAACGAGGTAATGAAGTAGAGGTTCAAAATGATATAATTCATCGAAGTTTCGATGATGGCGTTTGGAATCATTGCTACATTCTCCGACAGTAAGCATCATAAGTTTGCAAGCGAAATATTTTTAAATTTCCCTGAATCGGCAATACAGCTTCTCCATAAGCAACCTTCTCTTACCAGATAATGCAAAAATAAAATACGATCATAAACGAATAGACTAGGTCACTAATCCATCAATACTATAATTTCAATCATTCTGTTCTCAGTGAGCTGGCTGATCATTTGAATATGCAAATATTTCATATCTGTCATTTATCGGAAAATTCTCATCTAATTGATTAGATTGAAGTACTTAATTGCTGTTGAAGTACGCTACGACTAGATGCAACCAGATCAATCTCATAAATGTCTTTGACATTTCACTCTCGAGAACATTTCAACAATCCACTAGCAAAGAAATTAAAATTACCTCCAGACTGCTTGTATTTTCTGTTAAATAATTATTCCATACTCTCACTTTGCTGGATACAGAACTGAATGATGGGAAGCATGTCTCATCGACAAATAAATATCTCGCTTCGACTCATTCCCTGATGTTTATTCACACTCTTGAATTGACTTGCTGTAGTGTAATAAGCTATGTTTAAGACTGACTAATGCTGTTGCATACCGCTGCAAAGGTTAATCTTTTAAACTTCTCGCTCGAAAATGTTTCAGGATTTTTATAACTTAGATATCAATTGCACAACTTGCATTCCACAGGCATCAAAACGACAGCTAGTACTAGCTACCAAATTATGTTCTTCACATGATAATCCTTCACAGATCTTAATGAACAAACATGTGTGACTTAAATGTGTAAATACAGACTTACTAATGCTGTCACATCCCTAAAAACAAACTGAAGATTCTTCTTTTCAATATTTCTTAAGACAGTAGATCTTGCCACAAATAATGTTCAGCTGTTAATGCTGTCATTTTCAAAACGCGATTGCCGCGAATATCAAGAAAATAAATGCCTCATCCAACTGTACAAAGTCTCATCCAACTACATTTATATCATTTTTTGCAAAAAAAAAGATATTAAAAAACACATACTTAACAAAACATCAAAGTGAAGAGAGAAAAAATATTGAAGTTAATGAACACAAAAATCCCATGTAAATTTTGCAAAAAAAATGAAACAAAACTACTTTCAAAATGACTGAGATTTTATCCTATATGTAGACAAATTAAACAAGGGTTAATGATAAAATGAGAGTCGAAAAATAACATATAATAAAAGCAGTTGTATTGAACGGCTCAGAATACTTACAAACAGAACTAAGTTGAAGGAAAGTAGAACGAAGCTGAAAGCACAACGATTACAATGTAAATCCATTTAAAAATGAATGATAAAGCACAACTTGAAGACCTTTTCAATATATGTTTCATTACAATGGTTGCTGCTATCTTTTATGCTCTTATTCAGAGCACAAATGTTTTGGAGAACGAGAAAAAAGATTGAATAAAAAATGAAGTCATTTCACCACTAAAGTGGATATTACAAAAGTCTATTCTAACTGCCTATCTCAAAATATGCAATTTCAAAGCTGTATGAGGTAACTCAATGAGATCGCAGTGAAATGACAAAGACACAATGTACTGGTGCTATGTACAACCTTCCGTTTCTCGGAAGTAAATATTTCCAAACACTGCTATTATAAGTGTAACATCTACGAATCAAGAATTTCTTCACACATGTACACTAATCTCCTGATAAAACAATATGATGTGTTGTCAAGAAAATTATTTGGAAACAATTGCATAGGCAAAAAATCGGTAGGCACTGCACATGATTAAGAAAAAACACAAGAAGAACTGAAGCAAACATTCATAAACATTTGACTGTTTAAAGAATCAGAAAAAGTAAAGCACCTTTTTCATAATATGGAATAGTATTGGGTTATAAATGGAAGCCATAAAAGGCATTTCAAAAATGAAGCACATTTTAGCGAGAAATACAAACGAAACTTAAAACCATCTTACAAAATTCAAATGTGAGGAATAGTATTTCACGAAAAACGGCATAATAAACTTCGAAAAGAAAATCTATAGGAAACCAAATCACTAAAATTAAATGTACCTAACTGCGGGACCTACAAATACAATTTGAAAATTTTCGTTTCAGTAAAGAGAATGCAATCATTTTTCGTTTTGATCAGAAGTACGAGGATTGGAAGACGAAGAAGAAAATTCTGAACCTGTCTGAGTGCTATCAGTAGTGAAACTTTTTATTGAGTTCCAAATTTTCGATAATTGTGGCACTGGACTCATTGAACGCGTTGTTGCTGCAGAAGCAGGAAAAACATTTGCTGCAGACAAACAAGTTGCCGTTAAGCCATTAGATAGTTTTGCATCTGCAATATTAATAGATTAATATAAAAACTGTAGAAAATATAATAAAAGGAATTACATACCACGTAATAAAGTCTGCTCAGTGCTTGAACTACGTTCGAAGATAAAGCTTAAATAAAAAAACATCAGCGAATTGTATAAATCTTTAAAAATCTTCTATACAATTTCAATTAATAAGCAAGTGTTTAGTGTTTTTTTTTTACTTTTTCATAAATAAAAAAATATAAAGTTGAAAATTATATTAATGACTAGATGAATTAGATACACAAAACTATATTTTGATGAAACTAGTTTGTGTAATTCATCAGTAAAATTCACAAAGCTCTTCTAATTAGTTTGTTTTTTAAATTATCCTTTAATGAACGATAAAAAAATTTTGAAAGAGACATATGCAAGGAATAAGCTAAATCTTACCAATACTACCACTAATCGGTAAGCTAGCACGTCTTTCACTAGAGCGAGTACTTGACTGTTGAGAGTCTTCCTGATCACGCTCTATACATGCGGAAGTATAATCTCCACTTCTGCGCCTTTCCTCTAAACTCTGTTGCAACGCCATTGGTGTCAACCATTCTTGTGGTAAAAAACGCTCCAGAAATGGTATTGAGCTAGATAATGCGGCAAGTCGATTAACCCAAGATGGTATCTCCTTACCAGTCAAAGTCTAAACATACCATTGTGATAGTTTTGAATGTAAAACTGCAACATATAAAACACAGTCAATTCAATAATACACTACATTACCTCATTTGAAATAAACTAGATACTAGAAAAGAAATTAAATCAAATAAAAACTTCGTCGATTTATAAAACACAGGGAATTTAAAAATCTAAAAATAGCTTAGTCGTTTTATAAACTTTTTTCTTACTCCTATAATTATCTGACCAGTAATACTCTTTTACAATATTCATCAATTTATGACTTACTGCCTTAGTGTTGTGGCGGCCTCTAATAAATGCGTAGAGAACAAAGATATTAGTGTATTATTTAAACATACCTCTCAGCAGATTAAAAATAGAGACCAACTTTTTGTTTACAATTTTACTTGAATCTTTATTTCGCTTTAGAAAAAATATGTACCAAAGAAAAAATTTCCATTTAAAAAGAAAATATTAAAAATATCTACCTTTGCAAGTACTGATGTAAAATGATTGCAATTTTTGGAAATCAGATGATATTTATCGCCTCTATATTCATTTCCCATCATCTGTATTAAGTGCTTTACATCAGTTTCTGTGAAATCGGTCTCACCAATTAGTATGCTTTCTCTGGAATACTAATATCATACAAAACAATTTGTGATAGAATAAAATGTACATAAAAGAGCTTAAAAATAGCTTAAATTGAAATGCTAGAAAAAAATTATAACATACTTAAATTTAAAATTTTCTCCTAACTCTTCAGCATCTCTCGGGGAATTTTCAAAAATCCCAGAAAATGCAAAAGGATGTCCACCGTAACCATATTCTGCAAAAAATTTGTTTGGTTCCCAAATTTATGATATTTACACACATTTGAATATTAGTAAAACTTAGACTGAACAAACAACTTTTTACAAATTAAACTCAAACTTTTTTGCGGAAGACAGTGTGCTATTACTGCAAAAAAATGTTACAAAACTTGAATGAATCTTACCAATATCATACACCTCAATGCCTGTATGATATACTCCAAATCCCAGAGTTGATGCATAGTCATTTAACCAGTACTGAAAAAAGTTCTCCATTAGCAATTAGAGATCTATTTCAATACAATCATCATTTTTGCATCATTACAACCACATTTGTACACTTACTGAGTCATTTCAGCTAACAAACTGTTTTTAAAACTTGAAAAGTAAAGAATATAGATGAATTTATAGCATTATTTTGTAATATAAAACACTATCAAAAAATTGAGTGTAAAGACAGACGGCAAATAATCCTCAAAATAAAAAACCTACCATATCGTAAACATTTAATCTTACAGGAGCACGAGCCATTTCGAATCAGTATCAGTGATGTTCTATCGCATAAATATTAGATCAGACATAAACTATATATGAATTTAGAACTGTTCCATACTTTTCAAGAGATAGTCAGATCTAGGACAGCGCGAGTAAGATCTATATATTTTTGTTATCTGATAAAGACAAATATAATGTACTGAAGATGAATATGCCTTGTAATCCTTAAATAAATGACTGTGCTCACTGCTTACTAACAGTCAAGCCTGAAAAATGCAAGAATAAAATGACTGCAGCAAAATTCAACGAAGAATATATTTAATATGTGATGCACGGAAAAATCGATAAGTATTGAGTATAATAAATTCAACTGGAGCTAATAGAACTATTATCACAATACTAATCCGAATAATGAGCGAAACCAGATCAATTCTCGCTGAATTTTGGTTGAGAGCTATAAACGTGACTGATTAAAGTGAGTAAATTAAAATAATTTGAATCTTAATGCACTAAAAACTATGGTAATGTCGAGAATTACTAAGTGATTAGAGAATACTTACAGTTTTGAGCCTAAAGAAAGCAGTATGCGGAAAATCACTTCACAAATCTACAAACTCTCAGATTTTATTTTCAAAAAGATTACAACAAAAGACTATTTGCTTTTTGATATCAAACAGAGTGACGTACAGTTTACAGACTACAGAAGAATGCTAATACAATTGTAATATCAATTGAAAATGATATACTTGCCTTATTGATTTAACTTATACACAAAAAATTTGGGCGGAGTGTAAAATGACAGAACAAACTGAAAAGTAATACACAAAGTGCAAATTTATGAGTTAGCAGTAGCAAATTAAAAATATTTGAGCAATTTTTAATGGTTGCAAATACTAATTCTCTTCTAAAAAGCACTAACTAAGCAGATGGATTTTAAATAAAACACAATTTCGCAGCTGTAAATTAAGACAAACGAAAGTCGGCGTATTTGTCTCATAGATTGCATTGCATACGTTTCTGACATCTCTGCCTGATAAAATAGAAGACCAGAACTTTCATAAAAACTGCTTACTTAGAAATTCTGATTACACACAAGTAGTACATTCCCAATTGAAACCTTGCAATGAAAATGACTGCAACGAAATAAAAAACAAAACGTCCAACTAATAATGGACCTGGTATTACGTGGGAGGTTCAATATGCAACTGATAAATCCCAGCTCACACACCTTCAATTTTTGAAGTTTAGCTTGTAGAATGAGTGCTTCATTCATAGTTATTTTTGAGAAGAGTGTAAAAGGGTATTAGAGCGAAAGATGCTAATTTTAAATGATTAGAATATTCAGTTTGTTTCACAGAGCTTTGTTAGTCTTACTTTTTGTTCTAAAAAATAGATAATATGAAATTTGTATATTTTTTATTCTTTAAGAATAATTTAGTATAAAAAAGTTGTTTATAAAATAGTTTTTCAGGTAATAATTAATTGATTACAAATTTTAAACAAAAAGAAGAACTAAAATTTATTTATGCATATTTATCTATCGAAATCTGTAATTAATTACAGAGCGCAAGGTTGAAGTTTAAAATCGATAATGCTTTTGTATGAAACTGTATTATTTATTTACTGAAATTTGAAAGTAATAAAAGTAAAATCTTAATCCATCAAAGTCCAAATTGAAATTGAAATTAAAACAAGAAATGAATTTTCAAATCATTTTTCGATAATATTGCATTGATAAAATCAAAAACGAGTTTTCTACTCTACTCTAAATGATTGCACTGAAAGTGATAAAAAGTAGTAGTAACTAGAATAATCGTTATCTTGACTAATTTTAAAGAAGAGATTGTGCTATTTTCAGTCAAAATAGTTGTTTGCGATTATTTCGAGGGCAATTTTTTGCTTCTTCTCCTTCAGTACTTCAATAACTAATTCTAAAATGAGCGAGCAATATGAAATAATTATGAATTTTTAATTATGCCACAATTTTTTGCTTGCAGTGAGGTTTGATAACTCGATCCTGAAATGTATTTATGCACATTTATCTACGTAAATCTGTAATTAATTACAGAAATTAATTGCTATAATAATTATTATCTTTTTGAATAATTTAGATATTATCCAAATTATAATTTGCTTTTAGTAATATCACACGTATTACATTATTTTAATTGAAAAGATATTTTTTGCTAACTAATCCAATCTTGAATTTCCAGTACGTCAAAAAAAAGAGCAAAAGGGAAATCCTAGAGGGAAAATCAAATTTTTTTAAGTTATAATTTATAGAAGTATTTTTCAAAGTATTTTTCAGACGTCATATTAAAGGTTTGGTTATGAAGCAATTTAAATCTTTAGCAATGTTTAATTTGTGCTATATTATCATTATCAAATGATTAGAATGAGAGCAGTTGTTTGAAGAGATCGAAATAACTTTTATTATCTTTGTCTGATAAGAATCGCAATAATTTTATCAAAGCAAAATCAGTAAAAACTAACTGATAAAGATGAAATTCTCCAATATTTTGCTGAGAGATATTGTGAAAAAATTAAAACCTATTTATTCTTGTGCAAACTGCAATCATTTTATTGAAAAATTTAAAGATTTTTACAATGCTCTCAAACTTGCTTAACTTTCTTTGACAACCAAATTATGCTCTGACTTAAAATATGCTATTTGTGTGAATGCAAATAATCACAAAATAATTTCGTGAAGTATATCAGAAAATTGATATGTTGCATTTTTAGCACAAAATATTAAATTACAAAGCCAAAACTTCACATCACTACATTTTCAAGCAGAAATTTATCGTCTTGCAAAGATATTTCTGTAAATATTAAAAAACCACAGTTTTTAAGAACCAAAATCTTGAATTTTTCATGATAAAAAATATGTTTCAAGCACTAATCATTATTAATACGTGTTAACAGTAATAAAGTAATACGTGTTAACAGTAATAAAGGGAAAAAGAATTCAGTTTGTTTATTGAATTCCACAGCATAAATACTGAAAGTAGAAATCATTTAAATAAATTTGTTGCAGTTAACAATTAAATTAAATGTTAATTCCATCTCAAAGACTTGTGGTCTTTAAAATATCAACTAAATAACATTTCAGTATAGAAATAAACGGAAACAACGGATTCTGTCATCATAATAAATTACAAATTACGTCCCCAATAAGTGGACTGAATGCAAATTCAACAAAAAAATTTTTACATGAAGAATCTTAATACTGTAGTGGTATAAACATCAGATTATACCTTACAATTATCGAATTAATTATTAAATTATACTTTACAAATAATTATAACCATTTGTATTAATATTTTTATACTCAATTACTTCATAACTTCACAACTGCTTAAAATGTAATTTACTAGAATTAAAGCCAATATTGGAATAAAATTAAACTTAAAATACTTGAAGAATTTCAAGAAGAAACAGATAACAAATAGAGATGAAAATATTTTGATATTGAATTTAGACCAATTTCTAAAATATTCAGTATTGCTACGATATTTGATAAAATTTGTCATCAGTTTTCAGGATTGATTCTATGAAGCTTTCCAGATATCTTTCTCCAAATTGATTCTTCATGAGCCTTCTTATCTTTCTTTTTGGTTTCAACTTTTGTAACTGCTGATTCATTGTCTTCAACTTTATTAATCACAAAATTTCGTGAAGTCGTCCCTACAAATTATCTTCTGAATTGATAATTCACGATTCTTTGGTATCATGCAATAACTTATTTTAATAATTCCTTAGATTGAATTTATCTTAGAATTACGATGAATTTGTTCCTGAAAGTAAAAGTAAACATAAATGATCTATGCAAAATTTAACAATAATTCAAATAAGTTTACTGTAAAACAGAATTACTGTATATTAATTAGTCGCATTTTTAATCTTCTATTCAGTGCCCTAAACATTACGATAAACTTTTTACTTCTGAATATGCTGGCAATTGTTTAATAATTCAAGTAATGCGTATAATTTTTTATTACCTAACTTATTATGCTGGTTTTTAAACTCTCATTATACTATTATTCAGTGACTATCCAAAATTTTTACTTCTTTATTTGAAAGTAAACTTTATTGATAAATAAATGATAGATACTTTTTAGTTACTGTTCTAAATTAAGATTCTGGTCAAAGGCAACATAATTTATATCACCTGGGGCTACAAGGCTTATTTCTTTTTCTTCTTGCTTGGTTAATCTCGAGACTGTGTCCTTTACTGTCAACGGTGACAAAGGATACGATGTTGTTGCATAATCTGACTGTGGCAAAATTATTCGTGAATGTATGGAATCTTCGTTTTCTTCTGTAACATCTTCCAAAGTATGGGAAGAAGCTTCCATAGCGATATTGTTGTGATCACTTGGAATTCTTTCTGTGAAATAAAATCGAGCTGAAGAATGACTGTGATCACCTAAATAAACATATATCAGTCGATAAATCAGTGATAAGTATGATATATTGATATATGCAATCATGACAAAATTCAATAAATAACGTATGCAGTTCATCTAAAAGAGTAGTCTTGAAATACTTTTTAAAAACAAATTTGAATAAATTAGAAAAAAGTATAAAAGATCATTAAACCTAAACTTAATCTTCGTTTCCACTGGTTATTTTTACTTAGCACCTTCAGATCTATATCACTTTGATTATTTCTTGTCATTTTCTTCCAATGTGCACCATCAGATTCACTTCTTGATCTAAATTTTGATCAGCAAAACGAGTAAGCTATCTCATATTCATTTATGCAAATTAGCTTACTTTATTTAAAAAAACTCGAGCAAAATAAACATCAAAAAATCATGTTAATAAATAAACCTGTTTGTTTTGAGAATATAATCAAATGGATTCCAAGGTGCATTCATATCTTGAGTTAAGGGCATCATTTGTACAGTTCTTGTATCTGGTATCCTAGAAAGAGATTCTGCAACTGAACTGTAAAAAGGTAGTAAAAACTAATAGATTTCAATTTGTAGCTTCGAAATGCTACCTTACATAAATTTAAATCTTAAAAATTCTTGAAGCTACATAAGTTTAAAAAGTTTTGTGCCTTAAACAGCCTTGATATCAGTGCAAAATATTTTATGATCTGAGTTTGTAAATTTATTAAAAAAATGGAACATTAATGATTGGTTTTACAAAAAGTAATTCAGATTTTGAGACTCTTATAAATAAGTGCATGTAATTTTTAAAGAAATATCAACAAAGAAATTAAAAATTTATTCTAGGCATTCAAAAACGAAAGTAACCTTGAAGATAACTGATTACTCTTTGATTAATTAAAAGACTTTGAGTGATTTAAAAACGAAGTTCGAAGCTTAAATGAACTAACTTCACGTGGGCGATCGAACCTGTAATACCACTCATTTGTCGCTCTAGCACCATAGACTGCTCAGTGTAAAGTGGTTCAACAGGTACTTCCCAAAATGGATCTTTTTTGATAATTGGTGGTTGATTATAGCCTTGATCAACAATAGTTAAACCTACCTGAAGATGATCATGTCCCACGCCAACTTCTACAAGTTTAGAGCTTGAAAATATTTAGGAATTATAAGATTAGCATTCGAGTAATTTACTTTTATCATCAAGTATTTTAGATTTTTTAAATGGCTAACTCTGAAAATAAGCTAAGTTTATTAAAATAAGATTCAAGTAGATTACTTTAAGAATCTGACTGAACATTCGTGAAAATGCGGATTAAAGTGTTTTGCATTTGTAACTTTATAATAATGCTCGATGATTCATATCACAGTGCTTGATAATTTTTTAGAAAGTAAGCTTGAAAAACAAAAGTAAAATTAGTAAGATGCAAAAACACTTCTGAAACGGATTAAATAGAGATTTGAAGAAAACTGAAACAAACAGCCAAGTTTTTGTCGAGTAGAAAATTGCACTCAAAGTCATCGTCATCCTCTCCGAATGGATTCAGAATCGCCTCCGCTACTTTCAGCCAACCCATATAAAATATAAACTGTAGGACAGACATGAATGGAAAAATTGCATCAAACTAAAATGAATAAATTTATTATTATTAAAAAATTCAATCTCATTAGCTTATTGTTTACTTTGGAACATTTTGGAACATTAAAAATGCTTGAATATAATTATAGTTATCGCAATATTAATTGCTATAGTGAATAATTATTAACTACTATTTTGTGTAATAAGTAAAAAATAAGTTTGTTTTTCTTTGTTTTCGCATTAAGCAAGATTAGCCTTTTTTGTGTTTAAATTTATTTTGTCATTTACATTTTACTTCGTTTTCATGAATTATTTATTATTATTATTATTATTATTATTATTATTATCATTATTATTA
>UYYF01004815.1:19933-31711 GCA_900618365.1 Thelazia callipaeda
TTTTTTCAGTAAATCGTATATAAATTTTCAAGAAACCAAAAAAATAGTGATAAAATAATTAAATGGATATGTGTTTCTGAGAACTGATAAATTTCTGGTCTTACAGTGTCATTTATTTTACCAAAAATGAATTTTTGATCGTTAGATGGATTTGTAAATTAATGAAATGCTTTAAATGAAAGCATACTCTAACAGCTACTTACTTTAGACTTGTTTGGTGCTTCATCGGATAGAATATGTTGCCTTGAGATGGAGCAGATGAAAAAATACAAGTGCACTGCTAAAACAATAGTTTGAGGATACATTATCGGAAGTGGTACCCAGTCAAAATTATACAAATTTGCCATATTTGTACGAAATCGTTTGATTTCCTATAAAAATTAATGATTATTATTATTATTATTATTATTATTATTATTATTATTATTATTATTTTCACCATGGTGAGTATTATTATCAGTACATACATTGAATTATTATTATTTCAATGTCACTATTTGACATTATTATTATTGTTATTATTATCAATATCCCTATTTTGATATTATTATCAATATCACTAGTTGATATCCTTTTTTGATATCGAAATTTTTTAGCGATCTTCATTTAATTTCATTTTAGTAATTAATTCAATAATCTGAAGACATATATATTGAAAATATACAATTTATTAAAATAAGATTAATTTTATCAAGTTTTTCTGCAATTAAATAAGCAATTTTGCTTAACTTTATTAAGATACGATATCAGATTTAATATTATAAATTTATTCTTATAATAATAATTTTTTAAAATCCGATTAAATCTTGAATTTTGATGCTAGCAAATGTAGGAAAGAATTGACGAGAAATTATTGTAACAATATTTGACCTCTCCAACTTTTCTATGTAGCCAATCACTTGCAATTTTTTGCTGCTGTCGCGCATCATCGCAAATAGCCAAAGCCCACTGGAATGGTATCCAATATTTGTCGTAACGATATTGAACTTCATCTAATTTCAGTTTTTCATGTGGCATCATGAAACCTGAACATTACTTTTGTCAATTATCAAAAAAAACTTCAAGTAAATTGAAGTAAACAAATTTTCCCTCAATTTCAATTAAAATACTTTACATTTCAAATACAATTTTTGATAAATTTTTTCAATATAAATGTGCATTAATTTAGTTTTCTTTGCAAATGAAAATCTAAAAATAATAGTCATTTTTGTGTGCTTAATTATATACATTTAAAATAATTGTACGCATAATTATATACATCTGAAATAGTTACGCAAAAATAATAAAATCATATAACCTTATGCAGTAATAAACAAGTAGAAAAGTTTATAAATACCAAATTTGAGTGTAAATACTATGAAAATATTTTTAGCAAAGTTTTTGAGTCGGTCAAATATATAAGAAAAGTATAACAAAGCAATCAGAACATTTAGAAAATATCACTGAAGTTTTGACTGAGCTCATCATATGTAATATGCAAATTTATATTGAAAACCAGTAAAAAATGCTAAAATTATGAAAATGCTTCGTAGTTTCATGCATATTTAAATACTGCAATCAAAAGTTTTTATAAAATAAACGTTTAATTTGTTGTAAATTTGACAGCTTTGACTAGTTAAATAAAAACTTGAGGAAAAAAGTAATCGAATTTTAATTCTAATTTAATAATTTGATTATATATTGTTAAGAACCTGCCGCAATGACGGCATTCATTGTCGGAAATCGTTTTCTCACTTTCATGCTAATATCACGGAAAACAAGAGCTTGAGACAACACGCAGTAGCGAACAATATTACGACGCATTTTACGTGATGTTTCATCATTTCCACGAACATAAGCTGCTGTCATCAGCGCTATACTAAATCGTTCATTGCAATTGAAACAATGTGATAATACTGAGCATATATATTTGATAAAACTCGTATTTAGTTTAAAATAAAAGTCAAAATTATCATAATTTGGGGCAAAATTGGAAAGTTATGAATAAAAATAGTGCAAAAGTAAAAGTGACATGCGTACTTGTCAATGTAACCAATGTTATCGAAAAATGTTAGCCAACGATTCAGTACAGAAGTAACGAAGAAGCCAAGCATGAAATCTATTGGGATGTATGTTAATTTTTCATCCAAAAAATGAACAAGTTTTTCAAATGCCCTGCAAATTTGCATATTTTTAGAAAAATATTTGCACCGCTGACAAATTTTGATGGGCACTTGCACTGTTATGTGAAAAAAACTTTGATTGATCATTTAATTAACCAATCAATAAATACATTGATAAAAACAGCAATTCGGACTTTTTACATTAAGTATTCTTACTAGACATATTTTGCATTTCGTAAACTTCAGAAGTTCATTATATTAAAAACAACAAAATAATTTCAATATTAAGTTTTATTAATACAAACTTTATAAAAAGCTAATTTGACTTTAAAAATACACGGAACAATTTCAAGGAATCGTGAAATCCACCCTCTTAGTTACTTGTTTCCTTCAAGTACAATGCTTCCAAATGTAATTTACGCTTTCTTTTTTAATGTTCAAAGTACATTTTGAATAAACTTCACGTGCCTTTCAATTATATTCTTTAATGCAGTTTTTTGACAAAATTTTGTTGCAAAATGATGTTGTCATAGGGTTTTACCTTATTTGCAAAGGTGATAACACATTTCGATAAATAGCAGCAATGCTAAAATACAGTACCAACCAAATAGCAAGTTCAAATGTCACTGACTTCCAAACACTTCCACGCCACCGAAATAGTAATTTAAACAGTGTCCAAGGTCGAGAAGTAGATACATCCAGGTTATATTTTACTGTCATCCTTGCGCCAATCTGAACAAACTTAATTAGTTCAATGATTGAATTAAAAGATTATCAATAAACAGCTGACTTCCTCAGCAAGTGTTTGAAAATATTTCTCCCGACTGATTAGATTCAAGTTCAATATCATGTAGTCAATATTACTTTGTAGAGCTTAGTGTTTACTACATCACTGATCAACTTAGCATTATTTTTTTGCATGTGATCCCAAATTTTAATTTTAACAAATTTTGACTCATTTTGTATATTCTAAATGAATCAATTTTACTGAAATTTGACTCATTTTCTGGGTATTTAGCTCACAACAAAAATTTTATTGCATAATATCTGATTTAAATTTTGGTACGAAAAAGAGGCAAAAAAATTGGATGCAAAGAAATGACAGAAAGTATTAGTTAGTTGGGTACTGCGAAAAGGTTCAGTATTAATGTTTATTCAATTTCCAAATGCAAACTGTGAATTTTTTTCATTGCATAAATTGTATAAAACCTAAAATAAAAAACATAAAAGAATGAGAAATTTTTTAACAATCAAAACAAATTTTAACTCAAATAGAAGTGAATTGAGCAAAACAAAATTTACATCTCGCAGAGTCATTTGCTGCCATTTGATATTTTGGTAGAAAATAGAAACGAGTTATATTTACTTATACTTATACTCACACGTATTTGACTATATTTTAGGTTACAAATTATTTTTTTGAGAATAAAAAACTGATATAATATCAATAAATTAAATCTATTATGCACTGATAAATTGTTTTCAAAGCAGATATTATCATATTTGGAAGATAGTTTTAAAAGATGCAATGATTAAATGTCAATTATTAATCTTAATTATTTGCAACCATTTGCCTAACATGAACTGTCTTTAGTTACTTATTAAACGATATGTTACAGTACAATTTTGCATAAATTATTCTCATTGACTTTTGATTTTCATTGATCGAAGTGAACAAAAAAGTTACAAGTATACTTCTTAAGCAATTAATTAATTATATCAGAGAAATGGAAATTAGTAATTTTATTAATTCATAATGAAATTTAAGCATTTTGAATCTCATGAAAAGTGTTAATATTTAATGATAATAATTAATAGTATTAATAACGCAACTCATAACTGCATAAAATTAGTTGCAAAAAGTCAAAAATGTATAAGAATTATATATTTCTATCAGTTCGCTGATAAAAATAGTACTGCACGATGCAATTTAGTTCAAACTATAAAAAGATTTGATATTTACAAAAATTGAAAAATATTAATTAATTGATTGGATCTAATAATTTTTTGCCTATGTAGTTAAAGTCACTTTGTGATTCAGATGACAATCATTCAAAAAGCCATCAGATGACCTTACTTATGCCTGTTATCTTCCACTGCACAACAAGTACACAGACAAACTTGGAAGACATTACGTTTGTGCTATTATTTCTTCAAATTTTATTTTTTCACTACTTTTTAAATAAATTTATTTCTAAGAAATCAAATAAACGATTAACTTACTGATAAGTAAGATTTTTTCATTAAAAAAAAAGCTGTTTTCGATTTTGTAGTTTTTATTTTGCTGCAAAACGTGAAACGAAGAGTGTTTTGTGTACTTTTGCCACGTAAAAGCCTCAGATCATAAAAGACTGATATAAAACTTGTTAAAATGACCTAAATAGAAATATAATTTTTTTTTCTTGCAACTTTTCTTTCAATTGACAACCAATGCATTTGACTGCAAAAATTTCACAAAAAATTATTTGACTTGTATATTTTCCAACTATTTACTCATTAACTCAAAAAATCAAAAAATTACTCATCAAGTAATTAAATAAATTGAATATAACACATTTTAAAATAATACAACCAAATAATATAATCAAATTAACTAATAACGTAATCAAGTAAAGCACTAATTATTAATGCAAAAAAGAAAAACCAACATAGCTTCTGACAATCATAGGTTCAATTTACGTTTTCATTTTTCCCAAGAATGCGATTCAAATGCAGACAATTTGAAAATTTAGAATCAGAAAAAATTATGCACAGATGCGACCAGAACTTTGATAACGTTAGTCAAATTTACCTTCGATGTGCAATATTTGCCTAAGAACAATCATTTGGTTGCAACATTCATCATCGATAATATAGGTACTGTTTTGATCAACTTTGTTCTCACAATAGCCATGTGGAAAATGGTTTCGTCCAAAACTTGTGGAGATTGACCTCATTAAGAGTATTTTTCACTCGAAAAGTTGCAAAGCGTGTTAACATTTGTTGAATTCTGTTAACAGAATGCATGCTTTAGCGAGAGTTATAGATCTTTAAATTACGCAGAATCGGCAGCATTTTCAAATATTGATACTGATTCTTATAATTTTTTGAGAACTCTTTTTATAATATGAAACCAATGACATTACAACTTTACATATATATCATACTTATGAAAAGCAAGTGAATTTTGGAAAAAAATTTTGTTAACTTGACAACTGAGATTACTGTAAAAGTTGATTCAAATATAATTTTTAGGAGTCTATTCAAACCACTCTTTTGATTTCAAATCCCATCCTCACGTTTATGAAAATCTTTTTGCAATTCTGAAAAACCGTTAATAGTTTGTTTCGCTAATTTAATTTATAAGAAAGCTCAACAAAAAAAAAAACGATTCACTGATCTGTCAATCAATTTTCAACTCAGATCAACACAAAATATATAAATATTACAAATAATGATAAATAATCAAATGGTGAGCAAAATGTCAGCTTCATCAAATTCATTACAGATCAAATAAATCAATTCAATTTGCTGGTTAATTTAATTAAAAAAAGCAATTACTTACACCTGATATGTTGGAGTAGTTTCCTGGGAACTGGTTACTAATAAACTACTTTATTTGTTTACTTTTCGCCCCACTATAATCATCACGTATTGCAGTACCAATCTTTCCTGAAATATTCATGCCTTCTACTTGCTGCAATATACGACCTTCAGTGTTCGTTAACTATCAACATGAATTACTCCTTTATATAAATTGTTACAAAAACTAGCAATAATGGAATATTCTGATTACTATTTCAAATTTGACCTTTACTACTTAAAATAATCCAAAGCAGTACTAATTGACTTTGGGATTAGTATCATCGTAAATGTCATCATCACAATGCGAATACTTGCCAAATGCAAATATGAATTTTTAGTTTCAGAATAAAACTTAATGTACTGCAAATAATCTTTCAGTGCAAAATCACATGCAGAGTAATAAGCAGATTAGAACAATGACTTGTCATTTCATGTGGTAATGATAACATTTTAGTTTTATATTTTTAAACTATCAGTCTAAATCAGATCAAACTTGATTAACTGACCTCAAATGTAGATCAACAGACTGATTTAAAATTTGGAATAGTATTAGGTCGCTATCATTGCATAGACTGAGCAATAAAACAGATATTACTGATTATAATGGAATTCGTGGTACTTAAAAGCTTCATCAAAAACAAACTCGCACTAATTTAATGCCAATTGCATTTTAATTCTCATAAAAAGCAAATTAATAATCTAATATTTAAATCAAGAGCTAAAATGAAAAACAATCAAATTTAAACTGTAAATATTCTTATACCTATAATAAGCTGCTTAGTTATTGCATCAGCAAGAAACTAAGCATGAACAGCTGAATAATCAGTTCCAGATATACAAACGGAACTAAATCAAAATTGCACAGAACTGCCACATTTTTATTAAATCAATTTTTCTTGAAACAATAATTGAACTAATCATTTTATTTCTATTATCATTTCTCATCAGTTATTTCATTTATGTGAAATCGACAAACATTTAAAACTTTGATCTAATTTGCATCCTTCCATTTTTTCAGCTGCAATATTCATCAATCAACCAACGTGAGTCTTCAGTTCATCGCAAACAGTCATCAATTTTGTAACTATCGGCCAAAAAAGAGTGTTCTGTGACTGAAATTATAATAATAGGACACTATCAGCTTGTCATCGATATCTCTTGTGTGAAAGATATATATCTGCGCGAGGAATCATTTTAAAAAACGACTTAAAATTTTTGTTGGTGAAAGAATGCTCGGCGCACTACATAACTTTCATTGAAGAGATGCTGTAGATTTGGTACCTTAAGTGTTCGATGCAATACACTTGGTTCAGCCCTATCACGCAAAAACTTCTCAATCAAAATTAGTGATACCATTAATTGTGATTACTTAATATTAAATTAATTTGACAAAAATTAATAAATGAGCTTCAAATTTTTATATGATTAACAAATTTTAAGCAAACATGACAAGCAACAATGGCTTGAATTCGAAAAAGACGTACGTAAAAGCTGCTAATTTCTAGATTCCAAACCGAAGATTTTTTACCATCTGAAACCAAGATAACTAATATTTAGTTGGAAGTATCTATTTAGCTCTCTGCGACTCAAAAAGTCTAATCAACTTTGATCAACTTATTCAAATATTGAAATAATCAAATCAAAACTGAGTCAATTAGTTTTTGCCATAATAGCTAACGTAAATTGTGCATTATTATAGATTTGTAGCAAATATTATAGCTTTCGAGTATACTTTTTTGCAAACAGTAATGGACACTGAGAGTGAGAGGACGTAAAACATTATCCATACTTAATGTTTTCCATCGCTGCAAAAGAAATTATGAAAACTGGTATTGAAATGTTTTGAATCAATTAAAGTTTTCAAAAACAAACTGCTAAAAAAACATAAATTTGAAAAAGGGTAGATGAAAAACATGATTTTACAAAATTTTATTTTCATCTTAAATAATCAAATGCTTATCTGTGAACTAGGAAATAATTGTGCTCATATAATTGTTCCATGATAAGTATGATGAACAGATCAATCTGATCTGATCTACTTGCAATAGTCAAATTCATTTTACAAAAAGTTTATGTAATGATTTGCTTTACTTACTAACACTGAATTTATCAAAATAATAATTTTAAGAATGAAATTATGAAACTGAAATGATACAATAACCATAATATAATAACTATAATATAATAAATATAATATAATAACTATAATATAATAACTATAACATGATAACGATGTACTTGGTTGTTTTTAGACCCAAAGCCATAGTTTTTATTCGTTGCAAATAAAATAAAATCTTTTGAAAATTTGTTCAAGCATTAAAAATTCTGATCTCATTTCTTTGCACAATCTTAATATCTATTTTTAAATGATTATATTCATGCAGTAAGCAAAGAATGCAAAGCAAATAAAAGAGATGAATTGGCAATATAATTTGCAATTTTGAATTCTGAATGTTTAATTCAAAAATGCTAAGAAAATTCGAAGTATTAATTTTTAATGAAAAATTTTGGTTTTATCAATTTATGATTGTTTCAGTTGATATGTTCTGAAACGATAAATTGCAAGTGATTCACACTATAATTCAATTTGGCAGTTACATCCGTTTTCTGTGCTATTTTCACGAAAAACACAATTCCTTAACCAAAATTTATTTTCTAATAAAAATTTTTTCCTACTTTTCAATTTATTATTTTGTTTTGTATTCGTGTATGTTACGCATGGATGCCATTAGTGTTAAACGCGATATCACCAAGCTTATCATCATCAATTGAATGTATTTATGCGTATAACCATCAAATGTAATGAGCATAGTTCAGATTAAAACGTGTCATTTTTAATTGATTTTTATGTAAAAGTAATATTTGATCAGAACAATTAATTAACATTAAGAACTTTTAATTTATAACAAGGAAAAGTTGATGTAAAAATAACGTATTTCAAATCGAGTCATGTCAAATTTAGATCACGTTGAACAAGATCAAGTAGAACACATAAATATCAATGTATATTAGAAATAAAAATTTTTCAAAAATTTGATCTCAACAATAAAGTTATATTGAATATCACAATAGACTAATATTTCATATCGGAAGCTGACTGATATTTTTGTAACCTTTCTTTAATAATATTAAATTATGGTTATTTTTTCTGTAAGAATATTTTTAGGCACAAATAACAAATCGTAACATAGCAAGTTTAACATGAAAATTTTCTCGCTTATTTTCTCTTAAGTTAGTAACTGATTACACATAGTGATTATTTATAATCAGCGATTATATAAAATTGAATAAGACTAACTAAATATAGATACAATTTACAAAAGTAACAGTTAACAATGAATCAAATTTATATCGTTTTTCAAAAAATAGTTGTAAGAGATGTTATCAGGACAAAGCATTTAAAATGTTGTTTATTCGAATTTTGATTAGTATTTCAGTTTTTATTAGTTTTTCTACTTGTTTTAATCAAAAATAAATACTGAAAAGTTTGAAAAAGTGCTTTAAAATTTGAATTTAAATCTTGCATTAATTTTCATTTAAATTTTATTGTTAAGTTTGTAGGAACAAGTAAGCTGTTCGTTCTTACTTATCAACAAGTAAGTATTCTATTTGTGCAGTAAACTGTTAAAATAATAATTGTGATTTGATACAATGATGCCGCTGAAACCCAGACGATATTACTTGCCACTATCCTTATCTTACAATGATGTTTCAAAACGTGAAAAAAAGGCAGAATGTATTGTCAGGTATCATTTGAAACTGATTTCCAACTGCAATTTGACAGCAAAACTTGAATTTATTGATAATAATTCGAGAAAATTGAATTTAAAGTTGTTAATTAATTGTATGAACAATAATTTCTACAATTAACTTTGAATTTATTATCAAAAACAATAAATTGATGAAAGAATTAAATTTTGGTATTTATTTATTATTCCGCAATAATTCTGTGAAAAACATTTTTAAATGCTTTTAGAAGAGAAAATTAATACTTTGTTATAATGTTTAAATATTTACTGCATGCTTTTAAGCCTAAGTAAAAATTAAAATCAAAACGAACTATTTTATTAGCAAGTATAATTTTTAAGCATTGAAAAAATGAATAAATGATTAAAAGTTTTAGTGAATATTTTTCGTTTCAGAAAGCAACAAAAACAGCGTTACTGTAAGTTTTTAATCTCACTTTTTAATTTTTAGAATATTTACTTGACAATGTGCAATGAATTTTTAATACAACTTAATTACTCAGAACAATTCACAAAAAAAAATCAAAACATTAATCTTTTCATGACAAAATAAACTGCAAGATGTTTGAATATACTTAGTATTTATAAAAGTAAAGCGATTTTACTTAAATTTAATTTGCTAACTCCGAAATTATAGCTGATTTGCGATATTTTGATGCTGAAATGTTTGCACATACTATGATACGCAGATCATCTACTTCTGTCAAAGTATCCAAATCAAATTGTCATACGTCTAAAATACCGTTAAAGAAAATATCAAATTTCAAACTTGCTACTGTGTGCAGTAATAGGTTTTTTACACTTTGAATTATTTTCCAGTACTTATAAATAAGAATCTGAGTTATCTTTTTAGAATCAGAAAAATGTTTGAATAGAATAGGATGAATAAAGATATTTAAAGAATAGTTGTTATTCCATATTTCAGTCAAAATTATATGAGAACGATAAATTATTATGTCAAAGCTAATTCAACTTATTAACTTCTTGAATACTATGATTTCAGGGTAAAATCTGCGAAAATTACGCCAAAAAATACATTTTCACCAATTTTGCCAAAATTTTCTCGATCTATCGTACGTAATTTTTATTCACTTTCGTGTTTAAGTTTTATTTTTGAATTTAATTGATTAATTCTTTCATAAAGAATTTTTGCATTTTACGAATTCGAAGTACCTTCGCAAAACTGTGAGATCACTGTGATGTCAAAATTTGTTGGTGATAATTAATTGTCAGCTAGACTATTATTTTTTAAATGATATTTAATTTCAAGTAAAAATGAGCTATTTGAATTTCTAAGACAGTAAAAAGTGAGTAATTTTCCAAGAAAACCTCAAGAACTTCAGGTTAATTTTAAAACTGATATTTTAAAGTGCTTCGACTTCCGAGGATTTAAAAATTGGTTAACATTATTTCATTTATGATGAAGTATAAAATATTAATTGTTTCAATTTAATTTCAGACAACGGTTTCAAGTAATCAGCAGTCAGTTGACCAGAAATCCTCTTACCCCAAAAAACATATGACTGTGCAAACTGCAAAAGCTTCCAAGATTCCTTCAAGAATTATACAGTCAAAACAGACTACTAGCATGTCACGTCAATCAACGAGCTTCCATGTTAAAAAAATTCCTGAAATCAATCATAATGAACAACATAGCGTAGTTTACTTAAAGATGAAACCTCACACAACTATTTGCTCAGCACTCTTCACGGAGCAAATTTTGAAGACAAGTTTAGTAACATCAGCAGAAAAAATGAAACAAGTCTTCTGTAAAAGTACAAAAATGGTTAGTAATTGCAATTTCTAATTTGCAGTTGTAATTAATAACTGCTTATGATCTTGACTTGTTTAGCTTTTCCAATTTTCGCTTCAATGTGTTTACTTGCTGAAATTTGAAATAATTATTATTTTATTAGCAATTTGAAAAATTTATTCATTCAGACAAAAAACTTTTAAAATAGCATATTTTTTGAACTGACTAAGTTCGATCATTAGAAAGAGTGACTTTTTTCAAAAAAAGAGTTGTAGATACTGAAATTAAAATTTTCAACTGAATTTCGTGAATAATAACGTTGGAGTATGCTAGAAATATTAGTAAAAACCTAGAAATTTTATTTATGAAATGTAATTTTCCAAATTGACAGTAACTACCAAAGGAAACTAACATGCCTATTCGAAAATTCCGCATAACAATTTTTTTTAAATATTTTTCATTTCGAATTAATTTTTTCATTAAGAATCATGATATTTACATGAATTGAATTTTGCAGAAACTAATTCATGCTGAAAGTTCTTCAGTAGTAAAATATGAAGATGAAAATCTCCGAGAAAGAGAAAACATTAAGCAGCCAAAACAGTTCAATTTC